>JASAND010002204.1:0-20687 GCA_030248195.1 Trissonchulus latispiculum | reverse complement strand
AAATCGAGTTAACACAAAATTGACAAAAAATCATGCTGAATATGGATAAAAAAACCCTACTTTCAAACCCGTAAGAGAAAGTCGATTTTTTCAAAGTTCATTTTTTCCGGGCAAGTTTGGTATCGTTCGAAAGGGTCTGGAGATTTCAAAAATGTAAATATTAGCTCTTAATTCCTTCCCGTTAATTAGTTATGCCTAATTAGCAGTTTAGCACTTTTCAAAATCCGCAAAGTGCCTTTATAGTCATATTATGGGGATTTCCGAGACCCCCCATGACAAGTAACAAAAATGCTCCGCACAAAAGGGGATAATATGCGTGTTGGGCCTATGTCTATCTATCCTTTAAATGATAGTTTCCTTTGCCCCAAAATTTTTTACCAAATTTACCCCCCCCAGATTTTTGACTTTACCCTCCCCGTATGACCAGCCTCGCCCCCCCCCCCCCGAACCATAGGTGTCTTAGGGGGGGGGTGGGTGGGGGGAACCCCTCCCCAAAATGGAGGAGGGGTCGCAGACCACCCCCTAAAAATTTTTTTCCAACCCCCCCCCAAATAGATTTTTTTCAAACCCCTGCCCCCTAAAAATTTTCTAACCCCTACGTAAATTTTAGAAAATTTTTTGAAAATTTTAGCTAAAAATTCGAAATTTTTTCAAAAAATTCCAAAAATTAGCGAAAAAATTGCTAGAATTCGCTTAAGCTAAAAATCGTTAAAAATAGCTGTAAATTGTGAAAATATTTCATTTTTTAACGAAAACCGATTTTTCGCCGACCCCCCCTCGAAAATTTTACCCCTCCCCCCAAATCGACTTTTCGCGACCCCCCCCCTTTTTTCGCCAACTCCTCTTTGAACCCCCACCCCCACTTTTTTCGCCAGCCACACCTATGCCCCGAACCTCCCCTCCAACGATTTTTGGACCCAAAAAGTTAGCTAAATTTGGTCGAAAAATGGTCATTTTTTGAAAATTTTTTCTAAAATTTTGACCTAAAATCGCTTTAAAACGGTGCAAAAACACCTGAAACGTTAAGAAATCAAGCCCCTTTATTTTGATGAAAGCGGGCTAAATTACAGAAAATTTTGCATTTTTTTGGCCATTTTTCGAAATTTCTGAGATCCGAATTCTGGGGGGGGGGTGGGGGGGTACTCCCCATCACATTTCAGAGGTCGGCCAAGATTTACCCCCCCCCCCAGATCCAAAGTTCCAGGGAAACTATGCTTTAAATTCCGGTTGAGAAAGTAAAGGCATAAATCTGACACGGCAACTTTTGGTGGATGGTTTCATGACAAACGTTGCTCAGCTCACTTAGGGCTTTCATTTGATACCAAATTTGACCACTTTAGAAAAATTTTATTTTTCACCCAAAATCGCCTACACACGAAGCCCATTTCAAGAAAACAATTGGAAAAAAGTTTCTAATTTTTTTCCATAAATTTTCTGATTGTTTATCAAAATGGTGTTTTTACCCTCTTTGTCGGTGTTTATTTTTTACCCTCCCCGACTATATTAAAAGTTGGATTATAAGTTTTGGCAGTTTAGAGTAAAAAATGTAATAAAAGTTGCATTACGTGTAAATTTTTGGCCGTTTAGGGTAAAAATGTTAAAATTTGGTTGTTGCATTATCCACGGTTCCCCCTGGATAACGTGCCGTAATGGCCGAGTGGTAAGGTGTTCGACTGAAGATCTGACGGTCCTAGGTTCGAACCCCCGCTGCCACAAGGCTTTCACAAATCCCCTTGAGCAAGGGACTAAGCACATATCGGTTCGCCGTGGGCTCCAGCCAACCCAGCTGTCTATCCTTAACTGGTCAGTAAATGGGTACCACTGCGGTGGGAAGGTAACAGGAGTCTGTGTTCTGGCGTAATGCCTGATGAAGGGCTGGCCCCCCTTCCACAGATGTAGTCAACATTAGAGTTGTCGCTCCTGGCTTCGGGCTGTGAATCCGGAGATAAGCACCGGCACCCTATTATAACCTTCTGTAGGTTGGAGTTCTCTCCAGGGGTCACTTTACCTTTTTTTAGGGTTCCCCCCTCCAGAAATTTTGGCCTAGGAAAAAGCCAGGACTCCCCTCCTAAAATATGCCAGGGTGTAATGTAATCTATATATATATTAGGGATCGACCGGAACTCCAAAAAACCGGAACCGGAACTGGCTTTAAAAAACCGGAACCGGAACCAGCTCTTTAACACTACAAAAATCGAAAATTTTTCTGACGTTTTGCACAATTTTTGCACAATTTTTCGCTTTTTTGTAGTTACTAGAACATTGTAATATATAACGTTTGAATTCTATTTTATATATATAGTTATTTCAATGCACGAACATGAAATTTGCAATTTATTAAGATGTTTTTGTCATATAGCATAGTTAAACTGTATATATAGCTTTAAAATTAAAATTTAAAATTTAAAATTAATTATACACGGTATGAATATGCTATATTTATATTATTCGAGCACATTTTCGATGAATAAGCGGCATCTCTATTTTTAGATTATACATACGAAATTTAATCGAATGCAAGTTGACTTTTAAAGGATATTACTGGCAAATAAAATTTAATTTCTTAATCAGTTAAGCTGAATTTTGAATTTATGCTACAAAGTAAATAGAGACTGATTCAACGAAATTTTTGCGAGCAGCAAAAGCTGCTTTTACCGCTTTCGGCAAAATAACTCAGAAACATGTTTAGTTTTTATCTGGCTTGTCTGATAATTTCTAGTCATAATCAAAAAGTTCATTTAACTTTACCAGAGCTCCAGCAAAAGTTGCAGCATTTCAAAATACGAAATTAAAAAGGTAATGATGCCATTTATATACATTTTTAGAAAACAAAATATACCTATATACTACCATTTTGTTTACTTTTATTTTCTCTGTATTTCAGACAAAATTAAAATATTTTTCTAAAAATTATATATATATATATATACTGTTCTTGTACAAATTCCGTATTGTAAAATCTAATCTGGTTATGAACTTCTTAGGTAACATCAGCTACAAAATTGGACTTGTTTAGAACATCGGCTTTTAATTCCTTAGATTGTATATAATTATATCTCAGTATAATTTACTTTGTTATTGGAGTTTTGTGATTAAAATGCAAATGTTTTCTGCATGGTTGCAATATATATATATATATATAAATTTTCATCCATTAAACATAAATATAAGCCAAAAGTATTTTTCACAAGTTTCAAAGAAAGTCGAATTGCACAATTTCTCCAAATTGAATTAAATTAAATTAAATTAATTAATTAAATTAAATTAATTTCAATTTAGCATTAGGTATATAATATCTTCTACCACTACTTAAATACTATATACGTAGTATCTAATCTGATTTTAAGTATTAGTTGTGTTGTATAATATATTAATATTCATAACAACGATACATTAGACATTATTATTATATATATACAAATTCTAAATATTCTAAGTAATGCAATAGCGCCGCAGGCGAAAATTTTTGAATAAATCATATTCTGGTTATAAGAGAATCACAGTTTTTCAAAAAGTTTTAAAGAAGTTTGATAAAATTTTTGAAAATTTTAATAAAATTTTGCTTTTGCTAATAGGCTAAAATTGGTTCCGGTTCCGGTACGTTTTCAAAAACCGGAACCGGAACCAAAAAGTACCGGAACAGGAATTCCGGTCGATCCCTAATATATATATATATGCTTATTATTCTAGAGCTTACTATATCTGGGCTTATTCTTGGGAATTCTATCTTTTTTCTTTTCTTGGCCCCTCGGAGGGCGTGGGAGGGAATTTTTCAAATTCTTCTAAAAACATGCTAAAAATAGCTGTATTTTTATATACAGTAATCGCCAATAAAGTTTGTTTTTGTGTTAAAAATAGCGCTTAAATGGGCAAAAACAGATTAAAAATCTCTGGCGAAGCCGGAAAATTTTTGAAAATTTGGCCTTCTGAGTGATTTTTTTCAGGGCAAAAGTTGGTATATACCAAAAGGGGCACCCACTTTTTTGTGGGGGGAGGGTGTTTATGGGGCCCCCCTAGAATAAGCCCACTACCTATATACGTACGTGTACGTATGTATCATCTGTTTGTTTAGACCATTCTGAATGGCCTTTCTCTGTAATGCGTAAACCAATGGGAGATTAAAGAAATTTTCGAAATTTCCAAAACGTCCACTTTTGTCATTATTGTGAAGGAAGGCGGATCCTAAACATCCTAAATAGATCCCTCCCCCTACCTTCTCGGTCCAAAATGTCTTCCGACTATGACGATAAACCCCCACCGCCCCCCGTACGCTACTCCAGCGGCCGGGAACCGCACGCTCTGCGCGATCTGAAACCCAAATCCCTTCATGTTGCCTATGACAATGGTCTGCTTGGGGGCGATCCGATGGGCGTTCCCGATTTCGGTTCAACTGGTGGTGGTGGTAGCAGTGGTGGTAAGGAAAAGAAACGAAAGGACAAATCAGGCTCCTCTTCCTCTTCTGCCAAAACGTTCATCAAAAAGACGACGAAGGATAAGGAGAAACCGAGCGAGAAGCCAGTGATCTCACTACCCTCCAATTTTGAGCATACAGTTCATGTTGGCTATGATCCGCACACGGGAGAATTTACTGGTATATAATAGGAAATATTTCTGAATTTTTAGTTTTTTTCTATTTATTTATTGCTATATAAATCAACTGGGAGGTCGTTTATTTTGTGTTTCTAAGGATTTGGGTGCTATGTTCCTAAGGATTTGGGTGCGTTTTGATTGTTATGTAATCATCCGTCATTTAGCGAGGGCGGGAGAAACAGTTTAATTTATTGTTAACTCAAATTTAATTTTTTTTTCGTGGGAGGAGGGGGCGGACAGACATTTAGGTGTAGCAGCGCAAATAATGTTTATTCGTGAATCGATATTTTTAGTATTTATTCGTCATAGCGATGAAAGAAAAATCTGTGATCGAAATCAAAATCAAATCATTATTTTTTGTAGTCTTACGCCCAAATTCGATCCCAAGTTTTTACTCATTTCGATCCTATAAAATTCTTAATTTGTTGTTCTTTTTCTTTTCTCTAACAGGTATGCCCGAGCAATGGGCCATGCTCCTCCAGCAGTCCAACATCAGTAAACTGGAACAGCAGAAGCATCCACAGGCAGTCCTCGATGCCCTGAACTATTTCACTCAGGACAAGGCCATACATGATCATCAAAAGTATCTCCCCATCTACCCCTCGCCCCGACCCAGCTATCAGCCCTCCCTTCTCTATGGGACGGGGGGCCCCTTTTCCTCTTCCAGTGGCATTCCAGGCCCCGGCTATCCCCAGGCAATTCTCCAAGGCGTCTACCCCCATGGCCTTTCGTCTGCTGGGGGTGGGGCGGGAATTCTAGGGGGTCCAGGAGGTTTTGGGGGTGGGGGTGCCCTACGGTCACCCCCCTCGGGCCCTGCGGGCCTGGGACATCACTATTCAGCTCATTCCGTGGCCACCACCACCACATCCTGTTCTGGGGGTAGTTTTGGTGTGGGAATTGGTAGTCTGGCAATTGGGGGTAGTGGTAGTGGTGGGAATTTCTACGGGGGTGGGGGTTCCTCGGCTCTACCCAGTCGACCCTCGCATTCAGATGGGGACTCCTCTACGACGTCTGGGGGACTGCGGGGTTCATCGTCGGGGACGCGTGCCCCCGGTGGAGACCTGGCGGATGACCTACCCCCGCCCCCCATTCCTGACCGGCCCCCGCGAACCATGTCCATCTACACCAAGGCGCGAGAAGAAGAGGACCAGCCGAAAATGCTCAATGGATTGCAGCCAGAAAATCAGTACGTTCGCCTTGAAGCTGGTTGTATGGGTTGTTTTGGTGGGGTCGGGGGAACGGGTTCCCCAGAAGCCAACAATTTTTGGCATACAAATTTCCGGAACAGTTTCGGAAAATTTGGTTGAGTGATTTTTATTGAATAGAATTTCATTGAATTTGTGGTGGGCGGAGGGTTGTTGTCTGGTGGTAGTACGTACATATATTACGTATATATATATATATACGTACTTATATACGTAGTTTGCCCAAAGCAAAGTCTTTTCATTAGCACAATTTATTTCATGTGTAATTCAGAATTCATTGTTCACGCAAAATATCCTGAGTACTTTTTGATTGTTTTAGGGATCGACAAGGTCGACGAAAGAAGTTGAGCGACGAAGAAGTCCTGGAGAAGCTTCGAACAATCGTCTCGATCGGGGACCCGAATCGGAAATATTCGAAATTGGAGAAAATCGGTTCGTTTTATACCAATCAATCAGCCAGCAGGTTGTTGTGTTTACAACCTAAGGTTTCTAAAGATATTATTACTAAAACTAACATTCAACTATATTGTACGTGTTAACATTTGGACTAAAATACTTCGAATTTTTAAGTACATAGTTTATTTCCTGTTCTGTTTTTGGACGATGTGAGGGTGGATTCTTCTTTGTCTGAACAACCGGAAGTTGACTTTTTCGACCTAAGTTTGTGGTGACGTTTCTACTAGAGGAAGGGGAAAGGGGGACGAACTGGGGCTCTTGTTGACATAGGTAAATTACTATGAATGGCTGGTTAAATTTGAGCGATTTATCAAACAGGGTTGCCTAAATAACTGTTGCCTGAAGTAACCTAGGTTTGGTGAACCCTGGCCCAATTATGCTGTCGTGACCGACCACTCTAGACTGCTTGGCCAGTACAGGCGCCGTATCAGAATCTCTGACTCCCCCCTCCTTCGCTCACTTCGTCTCACCTGGTCTTGTTGTTGTTTGTTTGTTTGTTTGTTTGCTGCATTAGACATCACAATGTAATGATCATCACCCGAATGTGCAAAGTTAATCCGGGAAACTGGTCCCGTCAAGGTTGGTCAAAAACACACTCAGCCAATTTTCGCCAGAAGGAGTCTCAAAGCCTGGTCGACTGCACGACGGATGATGTCTCCTGCTTTTTAAGAAACATGCTCCGTTGGCCTAGGTGTTGCCATATTATCTGGCGGCTAGTCCGAGTAGCAGCACACAGCACGCACACATCTTTAATGCAAACACAGCGGCAATAACAGTCTTTGCACCAAATTGTGAGACGAACTCTAAGTGTGCTGTTCAATGGTGGTCTTTTGGTTTGCTTGTTTTAGGTTCCGGTGCCTCCGGTTCCGTTTTCACGGCCATAGAAGTGTCTACAGGGGCTGAGGTGGCCATCAAACAGATGAACCTACGCCAGCAGCCCAAGAAGGAACTGATCATAAATGAGATCTTGGTGATGCGACAGAACAAGCATCCTAACATTGTCAACTATCTGGACTCCTACCTGGTCGGGGAAGACCTATGGGTCGTGATGGAATATTTGGCTGGTAAAGAACCTTTTTTTACTTTTTTCTTATTTTCTTATTTTATTGGGGTGGGGCAGAGGAATTAACAGATTAACAACATAATAATGTATATTAATGTCTCGCACTTTTGAAGTATAATATGCACCAGATTTTGTCCTGAAAAAGGCGTTTAGAAATAAAAACCATATTGTCAGTTCCAGTGAATGCTTCACACTTTTTTTGCATAATTTCAAAGAGAAACTTTGCCTTCTTTATCCCCCCTCCCTGGGCAAAATGTAGACATTTTGGGTTTTTTGGCTAGGTAGGGCTTTATGCCTAGATTAAAGTCAGATTCGTATTTTCAACGCCCTTTTTGACACCTATTTCTTGCCTTCTACTATGTTAAAGGAAAGGATTAATAAACAAACTTGGGCTGCTCTTACCACCACAAGATATTACCCCCTACATAAAATTGAATAGTAAATATTAAACTAAAATTAAATTAAATAGTAATCTCAAATTTTGATGTCTCTATTTTTGTTGTAGGTGGTTCTTTGACGGATGTTGTGACAGAGTGTCAAATGGAGGAAGGTCACATTGCAGCCGTCTGTAGGGAGGTGCTACAGGCACTGGAATTTCTCCATAGTCGTGGCGTGATCCATCGGGACATTAAATCGGATAACATTCTACTAGGTAGGGTACTTAGCTGGATAAAATGGGGGGGGGGGGGGTAAGGAGCGCATCCAGGATTTTGAAAAGAGTGGGGGGGGGGGCGAGCCGGAAAATTTTTTGCTTTCGCTAGTAGAGGTTGGGGTTTGACGGAAACGATTTTAAGCAAAGAGTTTCGTGTTGCCGTACCACAAGTGACGAGATTTTGGGAATAGTCATGTGCCCATGGGGGAGGCGGGGTCTGGGGGGCGGAGTCTCCCATAAGTTGAGAAATTTTTGAAATTATGAAAAAATCCGTAATGGCAATCTTTAAAAAGATTTTAATAGGGGTTGAGAAATTTTCTGACATTATGGAAATATTTGTAATGGAAACTGTTAATAGCTTTGAATTGAAAACTTGAGCTGGAAAAGCGCCGCAGGCTTGAAACTTTTTAAAATCGAAATAACGTGGTGCCGCAGACGCCAAAAATTTAAGAAAATGTGCTACAAGGCGTCACAGACGCAAAAAATTTGAGACACAATAGCGCCGCAAGCGCCAAAAATTTCATATTTTGTAGTTTTGTGCACGGAAAGTAGCTCAGTTTTTGTCTTCTCCCCGTAATTTCCTAGGTGTCGGACACCTGGGGTCGGAACCCCCTACCCCCTTCCCCCTGTGTGCACCCATGGCGGGCGGGGTGGATTTAAAGTTTTTGGCATCAAACTTCTTTTTTCAAATTTCGTCGTTTACACGTACAGGCCACTTTTTCACGTACACCTTACACCTACTACTGCAGGTTTGTGTCACTGTTTTGTGGAATGGATTTTGATGATAGGAGACTGTATCCAATTTTGTTAAGCTGTCTTACTTCTTGTAAACAGTGCACTATAGTATAAATGCAGTACAATATTCTAATACGTCTGAACTTGCTTAGTAGTTCTGATCTATATTGTTTTCCGTATTATGCCAAACAGTGGCCCGTGGGCGTTTTTGCGGAATCGGCAACTTCAGATTTGATTTTTGTAATCCAAAAAAGCGCCCACCCCCCCCCCCCCCGAAAAAACGCCCATGGACTATTTTTTGGAAACGGTCTTATGGTTACTGCTTTGTGAACTTTCAATAAATTGGATAAATTTCTGCGGACGAATAGCTACTCAGGAAAAGTCAGTTGCTTATGTCTATCCAAAGAACATTTACGGTTGATTCTAAGCAGTGAAACAGCTTAATCAGCCACAAATTTATTCAATAACTTTTTTAGTTTTCAAACGCATGAAAGTGGGCATTGAAAATTCAAAAAAAGCGCCCACCCCCCGAAAAAACGCCCGTGAGCGTTTTATTGGGTGGGCCACTGTTTGGCAGACTACGGTAGTAGTTTTGATTAGTCGTGTCAATAGTTTGGCCAAATATTTATTCCTGAATTTTGATTTCTTGTCTCGTTGCAGGAATGGACGGGTCAGTGAAATTGACAGATTTTGGATTCTGTGCTCAAATTTCGCCAGAACAAAATAAACGAACCACAATGGTTGGAACTCCCTATTGGATGGCGTAAGAATATATATGTATATATATATATACAATTTTATTTATACTTTTTAATTGGTTTCTAGGCTTTAGGCTATACACCTGGTGGAATTTTTAAAAATTTCAAATTGTATTTGGATTAATAAGTCTAGAGTGTTAGTGGGTAAGGGAAGGGGTTTACCCTTGTCTGTATCTTAAATATATACCTCGTTCTCAAATGGACATGATAGTGTGAATATTGCCAACTTTTTCCATATTTTGATTTTATCACTTGATTTGCAGAATTTGGTTTTTCTAATTAAGGACATATAAAGCATGTCATAAAGCCTTGAAAAATTTTTTGAAGTTGTAGTCGACTCTACCATTTCTTTAAAATGGAATTATAAGGTGATTTCCTAGTTCAAGTGGCATATGTCTGGCTTATTCTCGGCATTTTTATGGGGGCCTCAGCCAAATGGGGGGCATATTTTCAGAAAACGTTTTCGAATTGCTACCAATGACTAATTTTAAATGGTTTTTCTGCTATAATGGTGGAAATTTCGTTAAAAGTTCGGCGACGCCGGAAAATTTTTTGAAACTTTTGGCAATTTTTCGGGTTATGGGGGGGTCGAAATTGATAGGTGGCATTTCTTGGGGGCTCCTCGAATGGGGGGGAGGTCCTCCACACCCCCCACTAGGGATAAGCCAGCATGTATCTTGGTTACTTAGTGTCAAGTTTACGGTGATAGTAAACTATGTACTGTTTACGCTAAATGTTCATGAATTACTTTCGTTGTTTTAGGCCAGAAGTTGTCACAAGAAAACAGTAAGTCTGTTTTGAGATGACCACAATACTATTATTTTCTGCAGTTGTTAATATTTTAACTGGTTGTATAGTTTCAACGTTACAGCATTTGGTATGGTATATTCTCACACAGTACGTTTTGCAAAACTGTAATATTTGAACTGTTATTTTTTTATACTGTATACTGCTCTTTTCTTAAAGATTTGTAGTTTCTGTTTTTCCCTTCTTGTGCATAATTTTTTATTTTTCCATTTCTTTTTCTCCCTTTGTAGATATGGTCAAAAGGTAGACTGTTGGTCCCTGGGTATCATGGCCATCGAAATGGTGGAAGGGGAACCTCCCTACCTGAACGAAAATCCTCTGCGGGCAATCTATCTAATTGCAACTAATGGTAATTAATTAATTAATTAACTAAGATGATACTGTTGTAATTTTGATGTGCAGCAAGAAAATGAGGTAAACGCGGGGGGAGGGGCAAGCAGGCGGATCCACGAAAGATACAAGGCATTAATCATAGAGAAATAATGAAAAACGCCTGCCTGCAGTCACTAAGGTCGTAGCCTTAGTCCGAATAGGAGAGAGCCAATGGGCGCTGTGAGCGCTCTTGCCCACAAAGACCTAGTCTCTGGAGCTCCTGTCTCGTTGTCCAAGAACAGGACAGCCAGCTCGGCTTTATCTGTCAGAGATTTTACAGTTAATCCTGTAGACAGAAAATTTGGTCGTATGCTACTAAGCCTCCCCGCTCAAGTTTGCTGCTCAATTAGCAAATCGCATCGCGATTAGCAACTAGATAACAATCAGAATTGTTAAATTTTACTTTATCTTATTTAGTTGGGAGGCGTGTATATTATTTTGCCTGTTGCGTTTGGAATCTGCTTAAATCTGTTTCTTCGGTTTTGGCCACATTTTGGTCTCATTTTTCCGTTTTTTTTTCGAATTTTCCTTTCCTTATTTTCAGGCAAACCGGACTTTCCCAGTCGTGACCAGCTGGGCCCAGAGTTTCAGGACTTCCTGGACTCCTGCCTGGACGTGGAGGTGGAGTCGCGTTGGTCCTCCTCCGAACTCCTGCGGCACAGTTTCCTGAAATCGGCCAGACCGCTGGCCAGTCTCTACCACTTGATTGTGGCCGCTAAACGCTCTCTGGCCACACAGAATTGATAGGTTATCTACTCTCTTTTTCTAGGTTTGAAATAATTTTTTTGCCGGGGGTGGGGTTGAGGGGTGGGTGGGGGGTACCCCCCCTCCCACCAAACACTACTTTTCTTAGGATTGCTATAGTTATGCTAAGGAAAATTTGAAAAACCAGTCTTTTTGGAATGAATTTTTTCTAGTTTTTGAAATAATCTTTTGTCCCGGGGGTGGGTGGGAGGTCCCCCTCCCACCAAACACTATACTTTTCTTAGGATTGCTATAGTTATGTAAGGAAAAATTTGAAAATCAGTCTTTTTGGAATTTTTTTTCTAAAATACGTTTTCCTTTTATTCATCGTACCCCATGTTTTAATACGTATTTGTAGTCGTCTGCCTGAGTAATGAGGAAAGGGCCAGTTTAAACTCTAGACCCTATCGTATTGTACTGTGAGCTGGTTTTAATAACCGTTTAGTTGTGTGTCTTGTCACATTATTCTAATTTATTGTTGGTCTCTCTTGAGTGGTATATATTTATGATTTGATAGTTTTAGTAATTTTACAAAATTATTTCCAATTTTGCAATTCGATGCTTTCGAGAAGAAAGTTACCTATTTGTCGTCTGTTGACTAGAATTTTGACCAATACGGAAACGACCAATTTCTACATATGTTTTCGAGATTTTATTGATAAAAATGTATTTTGTTCGAGAACAACTTGTTTTTAGTTTTTGTAGATTTTACTATCACTGCGAAAATTAGGAGCTTTTAGTTTGAATTTTTTTCACAGTTTCAATATAAAACTACACACCATTATTTGTCTCAGTGTATTTATTTTGTTACTTGCATTAACTCTTGGGTCTATGTTAACGCTGGTCTTCTTAGTTAGTGTTGGACCAAAGGCTAATGGTGGGTTTATAGTATGTTGTGGTTTGTTTGACCCTTTCAAATTGAGACCAAAACTTTTTGAATTTTAATTTTTCTCTCGCCCCTTGTTTCAGTATATAGATTTTTAAGTGGTTTTTGAAGTTTTTTCTTAAATTAGTGTTGTCTGCTAGCTATATAATTATAATATTGGTTGTACTTTGTTGACCTGACGTATCCTACCATATACGGTTTTTGCTTTGAGTGTTGTGATATGAAAATAATACGTACGTATATATGTGTCGGTTAATATTTTTATTATTATTATGATTATTTAGTATCTATTGATTATTAATTATAACGGTGCTTCACAGGTTTAGAGTAAACGCTGAGCCAAAAGCGCTTTATTGCGCAGTTGAGCTACTATGGTTATAAACCTGGGAGGGCACGTTTTATGCATTCTATAAGCTCTTAAGGTTGCTGTTATCAACGCTATATACATATAACCGTGGAACATTTTAGAGATATTTTTCGGGGGGGGGGGGTGGCATGTTTTATACTGACAACATGCCATAAGCTAGGGTTTTGTGTATTTTGCCTTTTGATATTAAGACTCCAGGATTTTCCTCCTAAGTCCTAAGAGTTTTAGCTAGACATATGTAGTCATTTGAATGGGACAAATAACCGAAAAAATAACTGGTCACTTTTCCGTTAATATTTTGGCCCCTTCTGAACTAATGGATTTGGAGACACCGAGGAGAAGCTCAATACCTCGGGTAAGGGGAACCTAGTTCCCTGTTAACCCGCACCACCCCCCCCCCTGTAAAAGATACCCTTATAATGAGGGTTACGTTTTTTCATGTTAAGATTTAGTTTGTGTCAATTTTACGTTTGACGTAGTATGACCTATAACCATGCATTAACACGGGGTCCGATTCTGGGGGGTCTACCCTGACCTCGGCGAGGGGTCTACCCCTAAAAATTCCAAAATTTTAATGGGGTCTGCCCCAAAATTAACAAAAATTGCGAATTTTTAACGTTTTTGACCAAAAATTAGTAAAAAATGACATTTTTTAGCGATTTTTACGAATTTTTTGAAAAAATCGCTAAAATTTACTAATTACCTATTTTTGGTAAAAATCGCTAAGGGGTCTACCCCTTTTTCCTTTCTGGACGAGAGGGTCTGCCCTTTTTTCCTTTTCGCTGAGGGGGTCTACCCGTTTTTTGTCGGTCTGGTGGAGTCTGCACCCCCCCATTCCCCCCCACGTTATCCTATGCCTATAACCTAATCGGGGCCGGTTGTGTCTCTTTACCCGACTGTATGCGTTGATAACATTAGCCGGATCTTGCGCTTTCCGCCCCCTCAGCCGTAACTTTTGATTTTTTTGACCAATTACTTTGACATTTTGTATGGGTGCATACTGGAGGCTGATAAATTAAATTTTAATTTAGTAAGGAGAGGGACCAAGGGGAACCAAAAATTCTTGAAAAAAATTTGCTGAAAACTTGCATACAGGGGTTTCAGCGGCGCTGAGCACGAATCTGAAATCCGTTTTTCGATTCTGCTTTTCTTTAGCTCAGCATAAACTAAAGTTTTAAGCTTAACATGTAAGTATATACTGAGCTAAGCAAAAGCTGAATCGAAAAACGAATTTCAGATTCCTGCTCAGCGCCCCAGAAAGTCCCTGTATGCAAGTTTCCATCAAAATTTTTTCAGAAAATTTTTGGTTCACCTTGGTCCGGTCCCCCTTTACTAAAGTAAAATTTTAAATTTTTTTAAATTTTTTAAAATTTTCGAATTTTTGAATGTTGAGGTTATCATTGTCCAGTATGCGCCCATACAAAATGTCAACGTTATTGGTCAAAAAATGAAAAGTTAGGGTGGGGGGAGGGGAAAGCGCAAAACATCTCATAGCCTCCTAAGCTAAGCTTAAAGCTATGCACTTTATAATCTATGTAAGATAATGTATGTAAGTACCTGCGTATGCATGGGTTTTTTAAGTTATTATACTTACAAAACTGATTTGCCCTTTGCTGTGTATTTTGTTTGCTAGTGGAGATTTATTTATTTGATTGGTTGGTATGTTTGTTCTGCTTTCTTAGTTGTAATATTGGTAAATTTCCGTTCGAACTTTTAATTTCTAATTGTTTGTGTAGGACGATATTAACAAGCGTATAATTTCGAGGATTATTCTAGTACCCCGATTAAGCTTTGTTTTATTTGAAATTTTTGCTATATTTGTTTAACTACACTGCTCTTAACGATCATTTGGTAAATATTTACTTTAGAACTTTTGCTTACAAAAAGCAGAAGTTAGATGGTTTATGTTGTGATAAGTTATTTCTTTCTTTTGTAATTTTGCTTTTGCTACGTTAATGAAGATTGAATTTGAATTAATTAATAATTCCTACTATATGTATACGTACTTGTAGTTTTGCATATATAGTTTGAAAATGTGGATGTATACATTGTTGCGAAATAGATTTACGTTTCAAGGTTACAGAAAGATATGTAAGGTGTTTTCTTATTTGCAGAATGCAATATTTGGTGCTGCTAATGTCATTGCTGTCAGCTTGTTGTTTTTTTTAGTTTTTTGCTTTATATTTTTTAACCATTTGTTGATCTAATGTGATTCTCTTATGCCTATAGTATGCTGTATTTTGCTGACTTTTGATAACTACTTTTTGCTATTTATTTTATTTTGATTATCCAATTTTGGGGGTTGGGTAGGGATAGTTTTGTATTTTGAGACAGACTTCTTAAACTTGCTGAAATTTTTTGTTTTTTTATAGTTTTGTTTATGACTTACATTTTTATTTGCCAATTATTGCAGTCTTTGATCTTTTGCTGCTTCCATTTTCAGTTTTTACTATGTCTGTACTTGCGCATATATTAAATTATTTTGTGTTGGTATCATTTATTTTTGATTGAGTTTTTTTAAGAAATTTGTTGAAAGATTGTATTTTGTAATTTTCTGGTTTGTGTGGGCATCTGAATTGTTTGGTGATTTCTGTTTTCTGGGTATACAGGTTTGAGGTTTTTTTACATTGTTGATTTGAATATATTATATTGTGTATTGTATAATTTAATAATGATGATTTGTTCGTTTGCATTTTGTTCCTTGTGCTCTTGGTCTTGACAAGTTCATATTAAATCTGTGTTCTCTAAGTCGGGTAGATTGTTACCAAGAGTACATAGTAGATAAGAGTTTGATAGCTGGGAGTTTTGAGCTCACTTGTCAGCTCATGACATGCTCTGCACGTTAACAGGTGAACACAGGTAAAGATGTACCTCGTGTAGTTATGTACGTTCCTTTGACGTATCTTTGCGTGAAGTTAGAACAAGGGACTGCTTGTATGAAATTTTGTAAGTTTCGCGCTTTAAAACGTAGTAGCGTTGGAATTTGTTAGAAAGTTAGTGTGCATATTTTTGTGGTGGTCGGAGGCTAGCGAGCAGTGCAGGCAGGCATGTACCTGAAGCTGATAGCAGGGGGTCTTTGTACTCCTTTGATTACGCAAATTTGGTTTAGATTTTGAGTGCACAAGTTGCTGATTGACTTGCAGAGATAGTCTCCTTGTCTTTACGTTTGCTGAAGTGTGAGAGAAAGTTGATGGGATTTAGTGGGCGTTGTTTTAGTTGGCGGTCGCCAGCTCGGCGTGGAGGTTCTGTCTGGTATTTTCTGCGGAGGAAACTTTTTGAAGAGAGGAAATGTCTAATATTTAGTAGTTTAAGGCGAGCTAATTTGAATCTGTGGTTTGATCCAGGTTTCTGTTGATTCAGTACAGATTTTCCATGTTAAAGGGGGGGGGGGACTAAAATCTACTTGCCCCGACTTTGTTCGATTGGCCTACTTTTTGGCAAAGATATAGAACATGGATGTGGTTGGTCAAAAAATATCGGGTACAGAGATCTTAGCAGCCTTCGAACCATATGCAGTCGTCGCGTTTAGGTGCCCGACCCCGCTTTATCACAACTACCAACATAACAAGCTCTCCTAGCTGCAAGACCATAGCTTCAAGGTTGTCATTGTCATTTGGCACGTGTGCCCCTATCTGCAGAAAATTACTAGACGTCTGTATCTTATCTGCATCTAAGGGAATTACTCTTAAAATTTGAAGTTTGGCAAAAATTTAAAAAATGTTGGTTAACGAAAGGAAAATTTTATTACTGGTGCGAGCTGTAAGGCTGTAATTTGGCATATTCAGAGGCCCTATAGGAGTACTCATTTATGCCAAATGGCCAGAAATTCTGCCGCCTGAAAAATTCTTTAATTTGAAATGAAACCTGAAAAAACTCAACTTTAGTCTTCAAAAATTGCCAAAATCGACCTTTTAGTCGTATCCTGATCCTGAGTAGAAGCTTTCTGCAGCCTTAGAAGTCATAGACCTTCACTGATCGAGCTGAAATTTGATGTGGTTGTATTTTCCACCGTGCTGAGCTCAAATATTTGAAAAAACTTGATTTTTTTCGATTTCTGGGGTACCATTGCCCAAAAATTTCCAATACTCACAAATTGCAATACTCAAGAAAATTTAGCATAAATTAGCTCAATCTATGTAGTTCTAAGGGCGTGGCTGTTCAACATAACTTCTGCTATAGCTTTCATAACCAACTTTACGTTTGCACAACTTTGAAACCAATTTCAAACCTGAAGTATTCACCTGTTAAGCTGATGAAAACCTCTTGAAAGATTCCATTTTTGTTTTAACAGAGGAACTTAGAATCAGTGTTTGTTGACAAAAACGTAGAAAACTTGTTTACAAATATACAACAATGGCAATGCTATAGCAAGGGACGGTTCTTAATTTCTATATTCCTGAAAACTTTCGAAAATATGGCTCATATACTGAGGTATGTAGCATAAAAATTGGTTGTCCGAAAAATTGCTTTCAGGGCTGTTCAGGCTTCAGGGCTCATCATTGAGCTTGTTCTTAAGATAGTTGGTAATTTAGCAGACACCGAAAAAATGAGTTAATTTTTACGTTGATTCTTTTTGAGGGGTGTTGCGAAATTTGCTGACAATGAAATAAGTTTAGCTTTGCAAAAACTGAATTTTCTAACTCACCGTTTCAGGCGTCAAAGCCAGGAAAAATGTTTCCTCGGTGGACATCGAACCCGAATTTGCTGATTTAAGGGGGGGGCTTCTTGGGTCAAAAATTCGACCCTCTCCGATTTCGCTCAAATTGTGCCCATTGATACTCCTTAGGGTCCTACACAAACCATTGAAATTTGAGGCGACTTCGTCCAGGAACAAAAAAGTTACAGTCATTCAAAATTTCCAATTCCCATTGAAAATGGCCCAAAATCGGAACTTAAGATTTTTCGCTTCTTGCAAAGATAACATACTCAAATCAAAACCGTTCGAAACATTCTATAGCTCATTTTGTAGCTAAATACAATATCTAAAACTTGTCGAAGAGCTTTTTTCAAATTTCGACTTCTAGTTGCTGTAGTAATCGTTTCTGTAGAGAGAACCCCAAAAATAAGTCAAAATGTGACATATTCGAAATTTTTCGAAATTTACAAATATGCACAATATCAACATCAATCGATAGCTTTTTCAATTCTAAACAACTTTTCTTCTTGGCACAAACTTCCATTTTGTAGCTGTTTCAAGTTATCGGTCGAAAACCATATCTTCGTGATTTTTCAATTTCAGTGTTTTGGGGGCTCTCTCAGAGAAACGATGACTACAACAGTTAGAAGCCGAAATTTGAAAAAAGCTCTTCGACAAGTTTTAGATATTGTATTTAGCTACAAAATGAGCTATAGAATGTTTCGAACGGTTTTGATTTGAGTAAGTTATCGTTGCAAGAAGCGAAAAATCTAAAGTTCCGATTTTGGGCCATTTTCAATAGGAATTGGAAATTTTGAATGACTGTAACTTTTTTGTTCCTGGACGAAATCGCCTCAAATTTCAATGATTTGTGTAGGACCCTAAGGAGTATCAATGGGCACAATTTGAGCGAAATCGGAGAGGGTCGAATTTTTGACCCAAGTAGCCCCCCCTTAAAGCCGAGAATTCTAACCTCTCAGCTAGATCCTCAACCAGTTCTATGTCAAATATTTATCTGTAAATAATTCCCCCTAACTTGATTAACATCAAATATCACATCCGAAAGATTTATCAAAGTGTAGAAAACCTTTTAAAACAAAAATTTTTGCCCCCCTCCCCACCTTAAAGTTGAGGTTCGGTTTAGTCAATTTTTCAAAATGCACAGACAGGAAACCCACCTGCAATTTTAGAAGACATCACGTCCCATAAGCTTATACCTAACGTCTCTCCTCATAATAATATTGCCAGAAAAAAAGGTCCACGAAAGTCAGAGAAAATGCTGTGAAAAGCGTTGGAAAAGAATTTGTCAGAAAATTTGCTGAAGGTACCACGTAGCCCTTAGTACATTTTTGACAACTTTTCTACTTAGCTCCTATCATTTTTCAGGTTGTGTGTGAGGTTGTAGCTTTTGACAATTTGACAGATTAACTAATACTGGGTTGTCAGGAAATTGCTTACTTTTCTGTCACTTATTTGGCTCTTTCCAGTTATGTTGAAGCCTAGTAAGCCTAAAAGAACTTACACAACCATTATTTATGCCTTTTAGCCCATATTCGTGTAGTTCGTTGACTCCTTGTTGATGTCAAAGCAGTTAGGATTAAATTTAATGTCATGGTATTGATTTTTTACCATTGTAATAAATTAAAATTTAAACTTAAAATATTCAACTAGAAGGACTGTATTATCTCATCGTTTTTCTACCTTTCTAGCAGGGTGAGTTTCAGTCAGTCAGAAAAAATGGCTTACATCCTTTGCTTACAACTTTAGCTTATATATACTGAAATAACGAAAAACTGAATCGAAAAACCGATTTTAGGGCCGTGCTCTGCGACCCTGGAAAGCACTGCATGCAACTTTTTAGCAAAATCGAAAACTACATTTTTCGGTTTCGGTATTTCACGAAACGAAGAAATGGGATTTCGCAAAATCATAAAATTTTGCGATAATTGTAGTCAGTGTGGTCGAAATTCGAAAACATATATATCCATGCCAAATCTCAGCTCATTTGGTAAAGATCTGCTGTATCTGAGCATGGGAGGTTTTCCTGAAAAGATCCAAATTGGCTCTCTTGCCGGGAATCGAACCAGGCATCTTCCGAGCAGCAGACGAAAATGCTAACCATTACGCCATAGAGCGTTGAAGGAAAAATTTGCTGATCAAATTTGATGGGAAACTAAACTTTTGACTGCTTACTGGCTGCAATTTTTGGAACAGAAATTCTATTTTAAAAATATAAAGTATTTGTTTGAATTCTCTTGTGGTAAACTGGTAAAGTTTAGGGTTCAGTATTTTCGGTTTCAAAATTTGAGCTTCGACAGGCTAGAATTATTAGCTTTTCAAGCCGAGATTTGACCTTCAGATTAGAAAATTTGAAAATTAAAATTTACTCTCCTAAAATTTATGTTTGGTCAACAAAGACTGCTCTAATTTTGAGTGACCAAATTCCCTTTCCAAAATGACCATGACTTTGCATTATATAAAATTATATTGCCATATAATGTCATATAAGCAAATATATGGATATATAAATCTGAAACTGTAATTATTTCCGTCAACTGTCACTCAAATCATTTTTACTGTCAGAAAATTTCACTATCACAAATTTTGACTCACGGAGGTATTGTCATTTTGCATTGTTACGAAACTCAATTTTCACTCAATTACGCCAGTAATAGGGAAAAGTCATACTTAATTGTGCGAATTTTCACAATGTTTTGACACATTTTTGCACTTTTTCTACGTCTTTGACACATTTTTGCACCTTTTTCAACGTCAAATTTCATTAAGTTTTCCTATCAATGAAACAGGTAGGTTTATATGACATTTCAAGACATTTTAAGAACCTTTTCGAAACGAACATTAGATAGGCACCAGAGTTAATTTTCTTAACCTTCTTTTGTATTGATCCTTTATTGATTGGGTACTTTAATTCTGGTAAATTTATTAAATATTTTTCCAAAATTAGCAAATTTAGAAAATTATTTTAAGGCATCTGCACTTATTTTCTTGAAAAAGTTTGCCTGAGGTAGGGATCGAACTCACAACCATGCGGTTCCGTATACCTACTCTCTACCGATTGAGCCACCCAAGCACCATCGAATCAACCTTCAAGTCCTCCCTAAATATCAATTTTTGGTTAAATTCCCCAACATTTCTAACTTTCTTTGACTCATAAGTTGGTGATGTTGTCCTGTACTGATCCGTAACCAAGATTTAAATAAATTTAAAATTTAAAGAATATTTCAAAAACTTAAAACTGAAATTATTATGGGAGTCGAAGGTAATGTTAGGAAATGCATCAAAATTAACTGTGATTAGAGCTTGTGGACTTAGCAAGCTGTAAATATGTAACCTTTTTTAGATTCATAGCAGAGCTATGAGTCAAAATTTAAGCAGGAATTAGTTTCAAAATTTAC
>JASAND010002202.1:0-11948 GCA_030248195.1 Trissonchulus latispiculum | reverse complement strand
TGCTTAACGAGCTTGGGGGGGTTACCCCCCCCCACCTTACACCTATGGTGGGGGGGTTACCCCATAGGTGTACCTGGGGGGGACCATAGGTGTACCTTGAGAAAACGTTGGGGGAGGGGGTAACCGAAATTAGGGTGGGTGGGGTCTGCCGTTTTGAGGTGGGGTGGGGTCCGGAAAAATCGAATCTGGGGGAGGGGTTAAAAAAATTTTTGGTCAAAAATTTAGAAAAAATTCGCAAATTTGCTAAAAAAGCGTTATTTCCAACTAAAAATCAAAAATATGTCTTCATTTTTGCTCATTTACTCGAAAAAACTTGATTTTTTGCAAAAATTTGGAATGTTTCCAAAAAATTTCGAATTTTTACTAATTTTGAGGCAAAATTTTCAAAATTTTGAGGGTGGGGTCTGGCAAATTTGGGCGGGTGGGGTCTGGGATTTGGCCATTTGGGGGTGGGGTCTGGCTCCACGGTTTCGAGGGTGGGGTCGGCATACAGGTGTACCTGGAGAAATCGTGGGGGAAGGGGGTACTTTTTTTTTGCACTTAATCCTGGAGCTAGTCGTTGCCAACAGCTGTCGGATTCCCCTGCAGAATCACACGTCGCCACTGAGCCCGATCTTGTGCCACGTCATAGATGAGTTCCCGGAAGCTTCGTGCCCAGACAGCTGCGCCGTACGCATCTTTTAGGTGCTTAAGATCGCATTGTACTGTTGACAGCCATGTCTTCTTAGGGGCAGTACGAACACACTTCCAGTCGTTGGGTGCAGGTATGTGCCAGATTTTGGCACAAAGCCTTTCCGGAGACAGACGGGCTATGTGGCCCAGCCAGCGTAATCGGGACTGTCGGAGTCTTTCAGCGATGGTAGGCTGGCTGGAACAGAGTCTACGGATTTCGATGTTGGTGATATGATCCACAAGTCTTACACCAAGAATAGAGCGCAGGCAGCTCATGGGAACACTTCGAGTCTGGCAATATTTGTAGCAAGAGGGCTCCAAGTTTCACATCCGTACAGAAGTATCGGGATGATGCTGGCATTAAAGATCTTCATCTTGGTGGGAATTGGAATGTTATTATTCCTCCATAAACGGGCAGCCAGCCGTTTGAACGTGCTGCTAGCTTTGCCAATTCGCACATCGATATCTTCTGCTGGGGCAATAGCTGACGCACTTATGACGGAACCTAGATAGCAGAACGATGTCACTACTTCAATGGGCTCACCGTAGATTTGCAGAGTTGGTGCAGGGGTGTGGATGGACATTGCCTTCGTTTTTGATGGTTTGATTTTCAGTCCCACACTTTCAGCAACTCGGGAAAGTCGATCAAGCAGATGTTGCATTGATATGGGGTCGGGTTGAAGCAGAGCGATGTCGTCCGCATAACCTAGATCGGCTACAACTAGGTTATCACCGACCAATACACCGTCTGAGCTATCGTCAATGGTTTTGGCAAGGACCCAGTCCAATACGAGGTTGAACAGAAGAGGGGACAGAATACAACCCTGACGAACTCCTGTGCGGACTGCGAATTCCGGCGATAATCCATCCTGAGTTCGCACACACGAAGATGATTCAGAATAAAGGTCCATCATGCTGGCTAAGAAAGATCGAGGCAAACCACATACGCGTAGGATGTCCCACATAGATTGCTGGTGGACACTATCAAATGCAGCCGCAAAGTCAACAAAACATACTACGGTGGGTTTCCCATATCTGATCCGCCGCTCCATGATTTGGCGCAAAGCAAATATTTGGTCAGTGCAACCCCTTCCTCGCCGAAATCCTCCTTGACGTTCACGTAAAGTAGATTCGTACAGATCCATCATCCGCATTCGTATGATTGCAGTTACAACTTTTCCGGCTATCGAAAGAAGGCTTATTCCGCGGTAGTTGGAGCAGTCAGCCCTGCTTCCTTTTTTAAAAACAGGAACAATGATTGCTTTCTTCATTTCAGCAGGAACTTTTTGATTGCGCCAAATAAGATTAATTAGGTGACACAATACGTTTAGCGACTGCTCATCGAGAGCTTTCAAAGCCTCCGCCGGTATGTCGCATGCGCCAGGTGCTTTTCGGACTTTGAGAGAAGCAACGGCATTTTTCACCTCTTCGAGTGAAGGGATGGATTGATCAACAAGCGGATTTTCGGTTATTTCATTCTCCTCGTCAACACCAGCGGGAGATGCAGGGATTGGCCGATTGAGGAGTTCCCTGAAATATTCGGCCCAACGTTGTGAGCGTTGGCAGCGGTCGGTGATGCTTGCGCCATGTGCATCTAGGATAGTAGATGGCAGTGTAGATCGGGTATGGCCAGCCATTTCGTTGACGATGCGAAAAAGTGAACGGCTGTCCCCGCGGTTAGCAGCGCTTTGGAGGTCGGCTGCGCGTTCATCCCACCAAGTGTTGCAGTCCCTTCGAAGACTACGTTGGATCTCTCTGTGCAGGAAGTTTCGAGTGCGCTTGTCGGATTCCCTTTTTCGCCTATCTCGAATTTCCAGGGTGCGAGCAGAAATCCATGGTCGCGTTTGTCTTCGGACTTTAGGACAGCTCGAATTCAGAGCGGATGTTATAGTCGTCTTGAAGCTTGACCACACCTCCTCAAGATTGTCATTTTCCAGCAGATTAAGGGCATTAAACCGGTTACTCAGCTCCAGGTGAAAAAGATTACGACCGCGGGTAGTCAGTAAGCTAGATAGTTCAGGAGCTGGAGCCCGGGGTGCGCTGCGTCTAATCTTCAGATGCAATCGTAGTTTGGCTACAACCAGTTTATGATCAGACAATACGTCAGCTCGATGATTTACCTGGACGTCCTCGACCATGGAGCGGAAACGGCTACACACGAGGACATGGTCAAGCTGTTTCCTTGTTCTACCGTCGTTGGAAAAAAAGGTGAAACGCAGTCGAGGCTTTTTCCTGAACCAGGAATCTGCCACAATGAAACCATTGGCGGAGGCAAAGGACAGCATCCGAACAGAATTATCATTTACTGACCCAAAACCGAAGGGGCCAACAGTGCCGTGAAACAAAGTATTGTCTGTCCCGGTTTCAGCGTTGAAATCGCCCGCCAGAACAACAGCACGACCAGAAGGGATTGAATCAATAACCGCTTGCAGATCTTTGTAAAACTCGTCCTTTGCTGAGCTATCAGAGACATCTGTTGGAGCATATACCGCCACAATATAGGTGCGCACAACACCATCCAGCTCTAGTACTGCTAGCCGATCAGACACAGGATGGAATGAGCAGATTGAGGATTCGAATCGGCTATTGATTAGAAATGCAACACCGTGCAAATGAGTTTTACCCCCGGAATGTAACAGTTTAAAGCGCTCAGTACCACTTGAGCTGAGGACATGGGATTCACCATCCCCGGTTAATCTGGCTTCCGTTATCACAGCAAGACATACACCATAAGCAACAAGTTCATCAGCAAGAAGTTCTTTCCTGCCTACAGCAGCGAGCGTTCGGACATTCCAAACACCCATACGACAGAGTTTTTTGGGAGAAATAATCGCTTCGTCGGCTTCCCCGGACGCGGTAGCAGAAAATCTTGGTCTGTTTTGACTTTGATCCATACAGGTTTGATTAGCTGGGTGGGTGGGGTCATCCGGTTTGAGTTGAGGTGGGGTGGGGTCCGGAAAAATCGAATTTGGGGGGAGGTAAAAAATTTTTCGGTCAAAAATTTAGAAAAAATTCGCTAATTCGCTGAAAGAACGTTATTTCCAACAAAAAATCAACAATATTTCTTCATTTTTGCTCATTTAGTCGAAAAACTTGGATTTTTAGGCAAAAAATTCGAATTTTTGCAAAAAATTTCGAATTTTTACAAATTTTGAGGCAAAATTTTCAAAATTTTGAGGGTGGGGTCTGGAAAATTTGGGTGGGTGGGGACTGGGATTTGGCCTATTGGCCATTTGGGGGTGGGGTCTGCCTCCAAAATTTCGAGGGTGGGGTCGGCACTTTTCCATTTGGGGGGAGGGGTCCCCCCCACCCCCCCCCAGGTACACCTAATTTACCACTCCCCCCCAGACCCAAAGTTCCAGGGAAACTATGCCCCCCACCATACATGTGCAGGAGGGGAAATTCTGGAGGGGTGGTGTGAGCCAGCGGCTGGACGCCGCCCGAAAACCGGATTTTCCGGTTTTTTGCCCACCGGAAAAGTCCGGATTCTGAGGGGTTAGTGAGGGACCCCTCTGGGGGGGTGGGTGAGCTCCAGGTCTGGGGGGGGGTGAAACCCCCCCCCCCCAAGCACATGTATGCCCCCACCCAACACACCTTATGGCCACCAACCTTCCAAGATTTACTCCTGAAACCCAAAGTTCCAGGGAAACTATGGTTTTGTTTGCGGGTTCCGTTCCGACGCCGCCCTTTTTGTCCCCCCCCCCTCCCGGAATTTTTCAAACACCTTTTTAATCCCGAGTAAATCACGCCTTGTTAGGAGTATACATTTTATTACATAGACGTGATTTGGCCCCATGGCCGGCCGCCCAACCCCAATGCCGCGTCCACATCAGCATAGGCATTACAATTTGCCACAACAATGCTGATGCGTGCAAACGGCTACGCCGTGACAAGGTAAGTAGTAGACAATTATATATATAAACTCATACAAACGCATGAGCGTATATATATATAATATATATACACAGTGACGCAAGGTAGTCAGTTCGGTTTGTATGCTATTAGATATTAAAACAAACTACGACTGAGAAAAACAAATTTGAGGTAATTTAGTTTATGAATGTACATACGTACATTGCGTGAAACAAAAACAAGATATGGCATGCAAAGGACTATTGTCCTTGTAATGCACACCCCCGAATAAACTTGTGCAGCTGAGCTTCATGCTTTAACAATTTCGACTTAAATGTGCTCAGAGAGGAACAGGTAACAATACTGTCTGATAAGCAGTTGCAAATATTTCAAATTCTATAGAATAAGAAATGGCTTGGTCTAGACTTTTTATATCGCTTAGGTCTGATAGACTAACTATTATGGCCCCTTCTCCCTGCATCAGGCACTGGTTGCAACGTTTAAGGTGGTAGTACCACTACCTTGATTTCCTACGTAATTTTTCGATGGATGAAGCAATCTTGACAAAATATTGGGTAAAGCATTAAGACTGGTTGGCAAACTATCTTTGTGCAAAATCTTGGTTTCAGAGAGTGCATAATTGGCTAGCTACAATAGCGGCTTTGCGCATGCGCAAATAATCAAAATTTTGTTGAAGCCTTATATATTAAATTTTTGCAGCTGATTGAAAGCATAGCGAATTCCTAAAACCAAAGTCGCGAATTCTTTGTTTTTAATTTTCTCGCCTCTGCTTCAACCAAACTTGACTAAATTTTCCAGATATGTTTTATATTTGCATATGCTCAGGCCGTTTTCTTTGTTTTTGAAACAACACAGTAGTAGATATAGAATTTACAATATTTCAAAATAGACTAAAAATCTGAAACGGCGTGAGCGTAAAAGCTAGCATGGAAAATTTCAAACAAATTAATATATGAATGAAGGAGAGATTTAAATTCCAAGATTTAATACATTTCCTCTTGTGTAGACAGCAAGCCAGCACTCACAAGCGCATTTGATGCAAAACATGATAAAGAACAAATCTGCCAAATTTTAAGCCGATTAATTAAGTTTTTAGTTCACAGTAACTGTTCAAAGTCCACCCCCGTGGTGATACTACCAGCTTAACTCTTTCTTTGTGAGTAGATTTTCAAGGCCATACAGTTGTTTTGTAAATGCACGCTGTACTCCCTCCACAGCTGTCAATGTCTTTAAAGCAAACTAGATGACCATATCTGGCTGCAGTGTTCCAGAATAGGTCCACGCCAACAATATGCTTGGTTAAGTGGACTGCATCTCTACTAGAGAAACTGCTAAAAATAATTCCCACTCGCTGGTTGGGCTCAGCTCTAATTTGACTTATATGTTTAGAGAAAGTTAAATCATTACTCATCATTATACCCAGGTCTCACGTAAACTCAGTATCGGACAGAGATTCAGCACCCAAAGTATAAACTTGATTATCGTTACGATAACCCAAAAGCATTACCAGACACTATTAGCTGCTATAATCATTTGCCACTCTCTAGTCCATGCATCAATTTCAAAAGGATCATTTTGAAGCACATTAGCCACATATGACTTATTGACAAGGGGGAAAATTTTCGCACCATCTGCAAACAGTCGAATTTCTGACAACAAATTTTGCGGTAAGTCATTAATATAAATTAAAAAGAATATAGGAACCAGTACAGAACCTTGCGGTACTCCACTTGAGACTGGGGCCCAATCTGATTTAGAGGAACCCAACTTTACTCTTTGGAATCTTCTCGTAAGGAAGGCCCTAATCCATGCCAGCATTTTTCCTCTAATCCTAAGTGCTTCTTGTTTTCGCAAAAGCTTCGATGGAAAACTGTATCAAGAGCTCGCATCAAATCAATATACACAATATCAACACAGTCATCTGCATCCCATGCATCTATCCAACACTGAGTACATTCAAGCAATTGTGTAAGGGTAGACCTCTTACAAACAAAGTCATGTTGGTGTTTGCTAATAAGTTTGTTCTTATTAAAGTGATCAACCATGAAAGGTTTTACAACTCTTTCCATTGCCCTGCAACAACCAACCTTCGTAAGCGGTATTTTAAGAGAATGAGCCAATTTCTTTGACAAGACATCTTCCATCTGGAAAGAAATTCCAGAAAAAGAAATTCCATCTGGACCAACAGACAATTTTGGTGTTAAGTCTTTTAACATTTAAAAACATCATTTTCGCTAAACAAACAGTCAACCAAGGAGTCAGCATCTGATACAACATTCGCAATATGTGGCATACTGCTACATTACGATCGTCCGCAGTAAAAACAGATAAAAACTTTTCATTTAGTACAATGCATTTATCTGCATTATCGTATACTGCATCACCATTACTAAGGGCAACAATGCTGGAGTCTTTTTTGCTTATCCGTTTCCTCGCATAAGATTAAAAATTATTGACACAATTCTTATTTGCTAATCGGTTTTCGAAAGTTAAACGATCAAAATAAACAGCTGGTTTGACTTGTTGACATTTTGCCTGTAAGCTCTTTTGTTGTAATATGATTTAGCTTTCTTAAACCGCCTCCATGCAATTTTCTTTTCTTTGATCAGTTCAAGAATTCTACACAAGGGAATTAGATTTCCTAAGGGCTTTATTATAGGAACAAAGTTTGCTATTGCAAAATTAACGCAATTTTTAAACTCAATCCAGAATTGTTCAATGTTAGTACATTCCATAAATATTATATTCCAATTCCGAATTATGTGATTCCAATCTAACGAATCAAAGAAAATAGACATATCAACATAGTTAGCTTTTGAAAAATCCTTCCGACGTAAATTGGGCAAATTTTTAAAACGTAAAATTAGGATAAAAAAGCACAACTCTGTGTTTACTTAAGTCTGTTGACTCATCAACTGTAATACCACTTATGCTGAATTCAGAATGTAAAATATAAAGTCTAACGTATTGTAAGGTTGGACAAAATGCGTAGGTTCCCTTACAAATTGTAAAAAGCAATTTTGACAAAGTAATCTAAAAATAATTTGGATTGCTCTGAATCAAAAGCAAATGGAACATTCCAGTCAATTTTAGGTTGATTAAAATCACCTACTACAAAACAGTTTGCACAACCCAATTTTGCTTTAAGATTATTCCGAAAAATTTTATCCAAATTTGATACACCCAGTGTTGGAGAGTGGCATATTACATACGTGTACTTGGGGGGAGGTTGGGGGGGGTACCCCCCCTCAGACCTGGGGCCCACACACCCCCCTCCGAATCCGGATTTTTCGGGGGTTTTTGGGCACCTCCCAGAACTTTCCCTTCTGCACATGTCTGGTGATACATGACACCATTCGTGCTCGTATACCCTCGAAGTCAGTTCTATCAACCCACAAAGATTCACATCCCTTCCCACTAAGATGTTCACAGACAACAAAATTAACACCGTTCAAATATACAGCATTACACTACCACCCGTATTTGGAATAGTGCGACCCGGAATTTCTACTTTTTTCTATCCATTCTATGGACAGCAGAACCCTCCAAATTATAAGTTATATGAAAATCATGCTCAGGATGCAGCCAAGATTCTGTAATATATATCAAAAGCGGCTTCTCTGATAGTGAATTTATATAGTTTCAGAAAATCGTACTTATTTCGAATAGAACACGCATTCAGGAGCAGGCATAGACTAGACTTTGAGCAAATACTATTTGAAAACGACTTCTTAATATGCACAATTCCCTAAGCCTCGATTACAGCACCAATACAATTAAGAATTATACCACGGCGAATAATCGCATCCTCGCACGATTCTCGAGCCCTCAGAAGCTTCCCACGCAGAATCTCATCATCGCTCCGTGTAGGTTAAATCCTGTCAGGCCCACACTTTGTTCCAGCGTACCTTCTATGCCTGATGATCTCGAATACCACTGATGAAAACAGATTTGGCAGCAGGAAGCTTAAAGCTAGCCTTGATAATACTGGGCTTCCCACCCTTCCGAGGCATACCATCTCTGTAAGCATCCTGAACATACTCAGGATCGATCCCAATCTCCTTTGGCAGCAGTTTGATCTCAGCCATATCCAATGCCCGAGCGTCAGCCGTAGAAAAATTTTCAATATTTTCTGGGATAGACTGCTCCGGCAATACAAAGACGACGGCTCTATTTTGCTTCTCCTGAGCCTCCAGCAAATCGGCCAACTCGTCCTTCATCTCTTGCACAGTAGGAGAAGGACGCGCCTCAAGCGAGGCGGCTCGAGACAGCTGGTGCAAGTGCACGACATAATGTTCACGAGTATCAGACACTTTCTTGAAAGTAATCTCTTTGATACCAGCATATAAACATGAAAATTTAGATCACAAAGTTGGCATTAAGACAGCTTGTGATCTATTTCACCAATCTTTCGGTCGGAGGATTTTTGCGTTGCTCAGGAGCACACGTCAATTCGACCAATTCAGTTTCAGAAATTATGCAGCAATAATTCCTAGAACTGAATCAAATGGGTTAAAACCTTTGTGTTTTGTGGGAAAAGGAAAACATTTTCATTGGATTAAACTAAAAATATGAAATTATTTTCAATTCGGCGCCATTATATTTTAATTTTTAAACGTTCCGTCGCCTGCGGCCGGTTTTCGATCTTAATTTGTGATTAATAATAATATAATCTTATAATCTTAATTGATAATCTTAATTAATCTTAATTAAAAGTTCGTGTTTGCGGCGCAATTTATTTCAACTTTTAATTTATTTGTGCCGACAGCACTTTTGCAGCTTAAGTTTTCTAATATTTCGCGCATGCGTACCATTCTATCTCGATATTGAAAAAGTTTCGCGCGGGAAGCGTATTTGTAGCTTTCGTTTTTTTGCGCCTGCGGAGATTTTTATTCAAATTTTTCAAGGTTTCCACTACATATTTCGAGAAAATGTCAAACAATTTCTCAACTTCCAATAAATTATTTGTAAAGGTCTCTATTACGAATTTTTTCATAATTTGAAAAACTTCTTAAATTCTCCCAGACACTCTTCAATGGTTATCATATGAGGGACGTGAGGCTGGGCTGGTCAATAATTAACACCATTGTGACAGAAAGTCACCTCACCGCCTGACAAGAATAAACGTGTAAATTTTTTAGGGGGTGGAGTGGGAGTCACCCAACAAGCTCATGCCCCCATCCAATTGCCCTAAAAATAACCATTTTTTATTTAATCTAATTCTGTAATAACTATACATACATTGGCAAAAATAGTTCATGAGCTATCTTTTATGATGGTGGGGCTGTCAAACATACTGTTCCCGGTCGCACATCGAAACTAGGCTGACCCCAGTCTAAAAATTTGGTTTCTACTGAAGTGGTGGATAGGATCCCTGCCACTGTGAAATTTTTATTTCTTGGGATTCATTTTTTCTTAAACAATGTCGGTGAAACGCAATGTAAGTGCAAGCTTAGATTTTGCAGATTGAAGTCATTTCATTCAAATCAGATTTAAAATTCCTACAAATCAGGAGATTTTGCCAGGCTTAATTTTGGGATCTTTTGAGAGGGGTGGGGTGGAGGAAGAGGAAGGAATACGGTTGCGGGCATAGTTTCCTTTGGGGGGGGGGGGTTTTGGGGGGTGTGTCCCCCCCCAAAATTTTCGACCAAATTTACCCCCCCCCCCCAGATTTTTTGACTTACCCTCCCCCAACTTTCGGCTAACCCCCCGGGACCCCCCCCCATCGATTTTTGGACCCGAAAAGTTAGCTGAATTTGGTCGAAAAATGGTCATTTTTTGACCAATTTTTCTAAAATTTTGACCTAAAATCGTTTAATTTGCTAAAAATTGGGCATTTTTAGGGCAAATTTTGCAAAATTTTTCAAAAAAAGTCCAAATTTTTGGCTTAACGTGTTTATTATCGCGAGAAATACACGTTTATAACGGTTTTATGGACTTCTAGACTCAATATTGACCTTATTCTGGACTCAGAAACATGTTGGCAATCAAGTTTTCGGGTTTAAGAGCACTGTCTAATGTTAAAATTACTTGATGATTTCATGTTTTTCGGCATTAGCAATGGCTGAAAATGCGATTTTTGGCATAAAAATAGAAAAAAAATTTTTGGGGGGGGGAGGTTTGGGGGGGCCGTGGGGGGTTTGTGGGGGGGGTCTAAAAAGGGCCCCCCCCCCAAAATTCCGGGGGAGGGGGGCCCCCAACCCAAATCCCCGTTACACCTATTGTCCGAATTCTGGGGGGGTGGTGGTGGAGGGGGGGGGGTACCCCCATCACATTGCGGAGGTCGCCCAAGATTTACCCCCCCCCCCCCAGACCCAAAGTTCCAAGGAAACTATGGTTGCGGGTTGGGTAAGCGTAAAGGCGGGAGTGGGGTTGGGGTACCTCCCAGCCATAGGTGTAACGGGGATTTGGGTTGGTGGGGGGGCCCCTCCCCCCAAAATTTGGGGGCGGGCCCCCTTTTAGACCTCCCCCCAAACCTCCCCCAAAAATTTTTTCCTATTTTTATGCCAAAAATCGCATTTTCAGCCATTGCTAATGCGAAAAAACATCCAACCATTAACTAATTTTAGCATTAGACAGGGGTTTTAAACTCGAAAACTTGGTTGCCAACATGTTTCTAACTACAAAATAAGGTCAATATTGAGTCAGGAAGTCCATAAAACTGTTGAAAACGTGTATTTCACGCACTAATGAACACTTTAAGCCAAAAATTTGAACATTTTTGGAAAATTTTGCAAAATTTACCCTAAAAATACCTGATTTTTGGCCAATTTTTCGCGCCTTCGGCGCGACTACCCCCCCCCCCCCCCCGGTGGGGGGGGCCGGGGGGCCCCAAAAATTTTTGGGGGTGGTTTGGAAAAATGGCTGGGGGGGGTTACCCCCCCCCCCCCCCAAACCTCCCCCCAATTACACCTATGCTCCCAGCCATTTTTTCAATCCTTCCACAGAGCTTTTTGGGGAAACGTCACCTGGGGGGGGGGGGTCGGGGCGGGGTGGGGCGGAACCCCACCCCCCAAATGGAAAAGTGCCGACCCCACCCTCGAAATTTTGGAGGCAGAACCCGACCCCCAAATGGCCAAATCCCAGAACCCACCCACCCAAATTTGCCAGACCCCACCCTCAAAATTTTGAAAATTTTGCCACAAAATTAGTAAAAGTTCGAAATTTTTTGGAAAGATTTGAAATTTTTGCAAAAAATCCAAGTTTTTTCGAATAAATGAGCAAAAATGAAGAAATATTGTTGATTTTTAGTTGGAAATAACGCTTTTTTAGCAAATAACCCATTTGATTTTGAGCGGTTTTAACCCATTTGATTCAGTTAAAGAAATTTGTCTCTGTACTTTATACGATACGTAACAGTTTGATAATCAGTTTATCATAGCTTACTGAATATTTGTATTTGA
>JASAND010002200.1:0-11911 GCA_030248195.1 Trissonchulus latispiculum | reverse complement strand
ATAAATATTTCTAGAAAAATTTTCGCTGACCCCCACAAATGACTCGCACCAGAGGCCCTCCCCCGTTTCGATTTTGCTCCCGCTACCTTTTGCAGGTACAACCTATAGAAGACCAAATGGACTTGAAAAGACTTTTGCGCAGAACCCTCAGCCACAGGTTGCACCGAAAATTTTCACTAGGGGGGTAGTAAGTTTTGAAAATTTGGCGGTCGAAATGTCCCTCTTCCGAACCCTCCCCAAAATCGGACCTTAGAAATTCCCAAACAAAGTCGTAAACTTTTCTGTATTTTAACGCTTTTTTCATTAAAACGAGGCTCTGACCAGGGCAAATTTTGCAAAAATTTTCAAATATCCCAATTTTTAGCTAAAGTGTTTATTATTGCGAGAAATGCACGTTTTTAACTGTATTGTGGACTTTCTGACTCAATATTGGCATTATTTTAGGATTGGTAACATGTTTGAAATCAAGTTTTAGAGTTTTAAACCACTGCCTAATGTTAAAATTACTTCATGGTTAGATGTTTTTTCACATTAGAAACGGCTGAAATGCTATTTTTGCTCATTGAAATGAAAACTCTTTTTGTGCAGGGTTCGAGAAATGTGGAGGTCTCCAGAAGACGCCCAAAAAATGTTGGGGTCCCACCCCAAATCTCCGTTACACCTTTAATTATATATGTGTGGGTCCAGCCAGCATAGGTGTGGCTGGACAAAAAATCTGGGGGGGGGGGTGGTCAACGCAGGCAAAAATTTTAGGGATTTTTTTTCGGGGGGGGGGCTTCCGGGCCCCCCGGGCCCGGGGGGAAGAAATTTTCGGGGGGGGGGGGAGATTTTTCTGGCAAAAAATGAGCCAAAAAAGTGGTATTGTTTGGCGTATTTTGAATGGTGAAAACGCAAAAAGTTCTCAAAAAATGCCAGGATTTAAGCTAAAAATAGCTATTTTTACGAATAAATGTCCGGCGAAGCTGGAAAAGTTTTCGAAAATTGGCCTATTTTTGGCAAACATTTGGGCCTCCAAAAAATCCCGGGGGGGAAACGATTTGGGGGGGGGGAAGGCATTTTCGGGGGGGGAGGTCAATTTCGGGGGCCTCCCCGCCCCCTGTAGAAAAATACCCTGGTTCAACGGAGGGTGGGGGTGTCGGCCAAATCTCTTTTGCCATTTTTGGCCAAAAATCTGGGGGCAGGGACATAAAAATTGCAAAATTTGGGTGAGTCACTAAAATTATTCATTTTGGTGAGTGGTGCCCCCCACCCCCACACCACTGACCCCAATGCATCTGTGAGCCAGACTTCAGTTCTGGTTTGGAGCTTAGCTGTGTCTGAGATTTGGTACAGGGGTGTTCCTTTTCCCACCCTTAGGCCCTTCTCTCTTTGAGACCCCTCAACCTATCCAGGACCTCCCCAACCCTCCCCCAAAAAGTTTCGATTTTTATGTCAAAAATCGCATTTTCAGCCGTTTCTAATGCCAATAAACATTCAAATATGAAATAATTTTGACATTAGACATTGTTTTTCAACTCGAAAACTTGATTGCAAACATGTTACTGAACTGTAAAACAATGCCACATTAAGAATTAGAAAGTCAATAATACAAATAAAAACGTGTATATATGTCTCGCAAAATAATAAACACCTCTACACAAAAATCTCTACTTTTTCGAAACTTTTTGCCCAACTTGACACTAAACATACCCCAATTTTGGCCAGGCTTGGCGCCTTCGATGCGAATACACGCACCCCCTCTTAGTGATGTTAAGGTTCGACGATGTTTGAACAGTCAATCAGTATATCTATTATATATATATATACAAAGCCACAGGCTACGAGTCTTTTATGCTACATACTTCAATTGCATTTTTTGATGCAAGTTTCTCATACCAATTTCGCTGAATATTTTCTTTAAAAACTTTCTTCTGGATTATCTCAGCTATGTAGAATGGAATGAGAGCTTATATATACGTATGTACCAGGATCGGATGTTTAAGAACGTTTATTGCATTAGGGATGGATCTGGAGGGCAGCTCTGTCGTTGCGATTTGAAGGTACGTAAGTAAAAGCAAACAGGAAAAAACACAAAAAAAGCATGTCATCAAAATTTCGTGAGCGCGTATATATATACGCATATTTCCAACGTTTTTACCAAATTTTTGGATAGAAAAAGCTTAAAATGTCGTGCGAGTTTAGCAAAAAATTCTTATTTTTCTCCTTTCAAATAAGGTAAACTTTAAAAATTTCTTGTTTCTGCAAAATGAAAAGAATTAAAGATTTAAAGGACGATTTCATCTAAAAAGCAAAAATTTCTTCAACTTAGGGGGCTCCGCCCCCCAGACCCCCCCACATTGTGTCGAGTTGTTCTCGTCATTGTTAATGCTCAAAGACATGATACATAGACACCAGATATATGTATTATATGAGTACGTAAGTTAGACTATATTCGCGAGACAATGCGAAATATGAAGCAACACACGCCAACAAGGTAAAAATTCATCCAAAATTACGAATATAGCGTAAAATCATAACAAAACTGCATTTCTGCAAAACTTTATTTTTGACGTTGGACAAATAAAAATGTGACGCTCAGAAAATAAAAATGACGAAAATTTGATGAAATCCGATTTTGAAAAAAAAACGCTGCCCCTCCCCACAGATGGGAGAGGCTGGGGAAGGCCCCCAAAAAACGTTTTGGGGAGGGTTGAAATAAGGGCTGGGGAGCTACCCCCCAACCCCTCCCGGCCTTACACCTAAGGGTGGCGGAGGGGAGGGGAGCGCGGCCGCCTCTCCCGTCGCGATTCGAAGGAAAAAATTGAGAAAAAAATAGAAAAAGGGCAAAATCCAAAAAATTCCTCCCCCCACTTTTCGAAAGCCCCCCCCCCCCACTTCCCCCTCACTAGGGGGCCCCACTTTCAAAATCCTAAAAACTTCCAGAATTATTATATATTTTTGCCTAAAAATGTGTAGTATATATATTCTGGGGTTCTTTACTGGGGTGGGGGTCTCCCCCACTCGACCTCTTCCCCCACTCGTTCCCCTCCCCACTTTTTGGGCTTTCCCCCACTCACCCTAAGGTGCCTAGAAATTGCGAAATGTTTAGGCATTTTGATCAAAAATCGTCTATTTTGGTGCCAAAACTTCATTTTTGAGCACATTTACTCTTAGTGAAACATTTGGGAAACAGGCTATTTATACTGTATTTTTAGCATTTTTAGCCCATTTTATTTCGCCCCCTCCCCCACTTTTGGACCTCCCCCCAACTAATGGAGGGGGGCGTCCCCCCGCAACTCTTCCCCCCCCTCACTTATTTTTGCCTAGAAAACCCCCCAGATACATACACATATATATATATACTATTTTTGGACAAAAATGAAAAATTCTTCAACTCCTAGGGGGCTCCGCCCCTAGATTTCCGTGAAAACATTCTTCAACTCCAGTATACGTATATATGCTATGTTTATTAATTTTAAAAATATTTTTAAATTCTGAAAACTAAGTTATGGTGAAACAAATCTCAAATTTGAATTGTGCATCTCCAAGAACCCCCTGGGGAAGGTTTTTCTCAATTTCTGGGGTGAAATAAAAAAATTTCCCACTGGGTCGGAACCACGGAGATGGAGGGAGGCCAGAGCAAATTTAGTTTCTCAGACAGTAAAACTGACCTCAAATCTGAATTCTACGCCTCCAAAAACCCCGTGTGAGTCATTTTTAACGAGATTCGTCTTCTAATAAAAAATTCTACCCCCCCCGAACCCCCCTCCCCCAGCAATTCTTGGACCCAAAAACTTAGCTAAACTCGGCCGAAAAATGGTCATTTCAAAAATGTGAATAATTATGTATTCTAAAATTTTGACGTAAACTCGCTTTAAAACGGTGCAAAAACGCCTAAAACTTTAAAAACAAGCCTTATTTTGAAGAAAAAAAAACTAAATTACCGAAAATTTTGCATTTTTTGGCCATTTTTTGAAATTTCTCAGGTCCGAATTCCGGGAGGTTTGGGGAGGGTGGGTACCCCCATCACATTTCTTGTGTCGACCACCAACCTTCCAAGATCCAGATCCCCCCAGATCCAAAAGATCCCGGAAACTATGACCCCACCCCCAAATGGCCCAGACCCACCCACCCAAATTTGCCAGACCCCACCCTCAATATTTTCAAAATCTTGGCGCAAAATTAGAAAAATTCAAAATTTTAACAAAAATTCTGTTTTCTTTCGAAAAATGACAAAAATCTGTTGTAATAATCATCGATGTACCTTCAGAAAAAAGCTGGGGGAGGGGGTAGCCGAAATTAAGGTGGCTGGGGTCCGCCGGTTTCAGCTGGGGTGGGGTGGTCCGGAAAAAACGAATTTGTTAGGGGGGTAAACAATTTTTTGGTCAAAAATTTAGAAAAAAATTAGCTATAGTAAGGGGGGGGGGGGGGAAGACATGCCGGAAAAGAGGGGGAAAAAACATGGTCGCCTACTCCCCAACCAAGCAGTTGCAGCTGTATAGCCCATTAGAAAGAGCAAGTCTAGAAGTATACCCTACAGTACCAGATTGGTTTCTTGGAGTTCGAATCTGTAAAGCACAGAACTTGACCAAAGTTGACCTCAAGATGGGCCAAAATGCTAAGGATTTTTCGAAAGTTTGCAAGTATATATCTAACCAACTATCCAACTTTGGCTACTATAAATTGGCATGCGGGCATAATTTGACTTGCTCTATCACATGGCAATAGTGGTTTTCCCCTACGTCAACCCAGTAAAAAAATTTGACCATGTTTTTTCCCCCACATGGGGTCCACTAGAGCGGGGAAAAAAACATGGTGACCAAATTTTCAAATTTTTGCGTATGCTTCAGGAAGGCGTAACTAATGCTTCTATATGAAAGAGAATGCTTTAAAACCATTAAAAACCTCAAAATATGCCAACTTTGGGCATTGTTGAAGCTTCTAGCTCGAAAATTTATTTGCAGCATCAACATGCTAGGTTTCATAAGTTTCAATGGTAAAAATGAAAATTTTCAAAAAAACTTAAAAAATGGTGGGATATTGCAATTTTTAACACAACTAACTTATTTCTACCGATATTCTGCATATTATGGCCAGTTCCCAGCAGGTTTCATGCCCAAACTGGTTAGATACAGCGGATTTGGCATTTTGACCAAAAAGTCGGTTTTTAAGCTTTCTATGAGGTTGGAATGGTGCCTAGGTAGTTTTGCACGCTGAAAACAGCTGAAACAACGCTTTTAAAGCACCCTAAATGGTTGGTTGGTAGAAATCCGGGCCATGTTTTTTTCCCCGCACCATGTTTTTTTCCCCGATTTGCGGGTAAAAAAAACATGGACAAATCCTGTTATCGCCAAAGCTGAGAGAGGTATAAGAGAAGTTTGAATATACGATTGGATAGGTATTTGCCCACGGTACGTAACGGTATACTCAAACCGATCCAAATCCAAACGAAGAAAAAGTTGGAGGCTTGCTTCCCTATTTGTGTTTTTCCCCCCCTGACTATATATAATTCTCTAAAAAGACGTTATTTCCAACTACAAATCTACAATATTTCTTCATTTTTGCTCATTTATTCGAAAAAACTTGGATTTTTTGCAAAAATTTCGATATTTTCCAAAAAATTTCGATTTTTTACTAGTGGCAAAATTTTCAAAATTTGGGGGGTGGGTGGGGTCTGGCAAATTTTGCTGGGTGGGGTCTGGGATTTGGCCATTTGGGGTGGGGTTTGCCTCCAAAATTTCGAGGGTGGGGTCGGGACCATAGGTGTGTTTGGGGGGGGGGGGGGGGGGGGGGGGGGGGGACCCCTCCCCCCAAATGGAGGGGTCGCAGGCCCTTCCCCCCTAAAAATTTTTTTTTCTACCCCCCCCCCCACATCGGCCACGGGCCCACCCCCCCCCCCCTAAAAATTTTCAACCCCCTACCTGAATTTTTGCAGGTTTTTAGCCAAAAATTCGAAAATTTTCAAAAAATTAGCGAAAAATTGCTAAAATTCGCCTTATTACCTTAAAAATTGTTAAAAATTGCCGAAAATTGAGGAAAATTTTCAGTTTTTTAGCGAAAAACCGATTTTTCGCCGACCCCCCCCCCCTCGAAAATTTTTCTTACCCCTCCCCCAAATCGGCTTTTTCTCGACCCCCCCTCCCCCTTTTTTGGCCAAACCCCCCACCCTACTTTTTTTCAAACCCCCCCCCCCCACCCCCACCCCCACTTTTTTCGCCAGCCACACCTATGGTCGGGTCGACCCATAGGTGTACCACCTGTTTGGGTTGGGGGAGGGGGAGTAGAAGGTCCAAATTTGGCTCGGGGGACCCCACCAAAATCCGAAATTTGGGGGAGGGGGACCCCCCCCCTAAACTGTACCCAAGTTTTTTTAGCTAAAAATGCTCCTTTTTCGATGTACTGTTCATTAAACTTACTCAAAAGCTTCTGTCAATAGTTTTCGTATGCGAAAATAGGGCTTGAAAATTGACAAATTTGTGCTAAAATATGCCTAAATTAGCCCAGATTGTGGTTTATAATTGCGTATATTACCTTTTAATTGCTATAAATAACCATCTTTAGCTCTTTATGTGTGATTTATAGCCATTATTTCGAACTTTTTTCAAAAATTTTCAGAAATTGCAAAAAATTTTTTCAAAAATTTTGCATTTTTTATTTGGTTTGCACTTAATTTTAGAGGGGGAGGGGGGTTTGAGCTCGGCTTGGGGGGGGGAGTAGTTGAGGTCGGGTAGGGGGGGAGGGGGGTCTGGCCTCTCCGTGGGGGGAGGTCTCACAGGGGGCAAACTGTAGCCTGGTACACCTATGGTCGGGCCTTCTCCATTTGGGGGACTCATTTGGAAGAAAATTTTTTACCCCCTCCCCCAAACTCAATTTTTCCGGACCCCACCCCACCCCAAGCCGGCTGACCCCACCCACCCTAATTTCAGCTACCCCCACCCCACCCCCAACGTTTTCTCTAGATATACCTATGGTGAAAAAGTATCAGTAACATAAAATAGTAGTCGTTGCGTTTCGCAACCGTAACAGTAACAAGCCAAACACTAGCTATTGTTGGCACGTGTCTTCGCATATTAGAGAAGTCACGGAATTTCCACGATTATAGAAATTGTACTAACTGCATAATGAAGAAAGCTAGCAATAGTGTTCTGTGACTACCTGGATAGGATTAAATAATTAGAATCAGGCAATTAGCTGCTTTCACACAAGTTTCTTACCATAAAGAGTCACCGCTGCAATGATACTCCAAACATAAAGCCAATCCATATGCAATTAAGCTTATCCAACGTCTGGCCAGCACACTAACAGGTCACCGTTAGGTCACCGACCACATTAGATCTTAGCCAATAGAATTCACTGTTAAATGTCGTCGAAGCAGTTTACGAAGAATCATTGTCGTTCGAATAAGATAGCAAATAAATAAACTACTCCATGAAATGGACCGAAATCGTAGTTAAAACGGACAGTATTGCGGTTGCACTAAATCCAATATATTTGTTAGAAAGATAATAACGGTAGGTGGACTTCACATAACTCCAGTATTATAGTAAATTGTATCAACAGATGCAGAACATGCCACTGAGCGTCCGAAAACCTGAAACAACTCCTTTGGGTAATAAATCTTGATTTTAAAAAATTATATCAGCCACTTTAATGAGGGGTTTAACGCTCTTGTGCGCAACACGTTGTGTTTCTTCAGCATATAGAGTAGATAGAAAATGAGATAAGCATGTAGTTACATAAACTCTTAAAATGTTTGGTATAAAATTCCAGGTAAACCAGTAGCTTTCCTTGCAAATTGCAACAAGAGCTGCTCCAAAACAGCGACACCGATTACTGACTTTTACTGCTGCAATCTTCAAATTAATTCTGGACAAACTTTTTTCTGGTTAGCAATTTAGTTAGGTTGGGTGACTTCACAATCTTAAAATTAGTGTTTCCAAAAAATAAAAGTAAGCTATCCTATGTACGTTTATGGCTAAGTGACTAATAAAGACTGGTCCTTGTACCTATTATTTCAGAGCTGTTGTTCTAGAACCCTATGTCAGTTCTAAATCACTGCATATAAATGAATATACGAGTGTAAATCAAACTGTATCAATATTTGTACACTGTATAACAGATATAAAACGCAAAAAGTTGTTAGATGTGTAATCTTTTATACAAAATCCCAACTTCCAGCAAAACTTTCCTTGGAGTACAACGAACGTATCAATTTTGACGCTGTGCCTGTGTATGCATTAAGGTTGAAATGCCCTAGTTAGATTGTAAATTTTTACTCTATAAAATACACTTTTGACTAAGATCTTCAAATTTGGGCGTTCGTACAATACGGAGGTGTACATTTTACAGTATATGAGTTTCCTGTATGCACTCACTTCACTTGAGAAAAAATGAAATATGGAGAAAGATACGTAAAATTTGTTGAATTAATCTGTGCACATGCATATATACTTAGTACAACATTATTAGAAATTTTAATATTGGACAGTGTATGTCTCCATATAGTATTAAACCTTATGTGTTTGAGCGAATAGTTTGCTGCTGCGAAAAAAGCCCATGTTTACTCTCGCATAGATAGTTTAAGGTGAGGTCAAGTCGAGGTCAGTTGCAGAGCACAATAGGAAAATGTGCGCCTTTGCACTAAATTTGTAGTGAATTTTTAAAAACGACGAAGTCATCTTTTGCAACTGAACATACTATAGGTACGTCCTCTGCTATTTTGTCATGACGCACTAAGTGAGTATGTAGTGAACAGTACACAGTGTATAACCAAAGTGGGTGCAGTAGAAATGTAGGGCTGACAACAATTAAAGAAATTCTCAACACATTTAACAACTAAGTACTCTCTCAACAATCCAATTTCACATTCTGTAGACTGTAATTAAAATGCATTTACTACCATTTAAATGCATTTAAATTTATCTAAAGCAACAATAGATGAACATGAGAAAGTAAAAGCTTATGGGAAGAAATTAGGCTAGATATGGCCCCTGTCTATAAATGAAAGAATAAAAGATCACTAATTTTTGACCTCAAAAAATTTTGCCAATATCAAAGTTTACAATTAGGACATAATTCTCGCCCAATCCGAAAAAATCCGTTCAAAATACTTTGATCAATTGCGATAATTTCCACGGAACAAAACTGTAAACTTTAAGCATAAAAATTTAAAAAATAGAATTTCTAAACATTAGTTTTAAATTTGGGAAGAACCGTGATATACCCATCTTTAGTCTAATCAAGGATTGTAATGAGATGGCTAGGCGAGGCCAACTCTATCTATGGGGCTGATATCTTTAGCTTCTGTAACTTTAGCTAAAGCTTCTTTAGCTTAGCATATGATAGGATGGAGGGAAAAGGCGTTCTTATATTCTAGTATTTTAATGGCAGCTGAATAGAAAATTTCTTTTCTTTGAGTTTTCAAACGTGTCTTCCAATGAAAATTTGGCAAGGGTGTGTCAAAATCTTATATCGATAAATTTGTAGATTCCATAGACATGTTTTGTTCGATTTCGAAAGAGAACCAAGAGCACGCGAAGTTCTTTATCCACGAGGTTATTCTGCGTTTCGTAACCTCCGGATCCAGATAAACTACAGAAATAAGTTAAAGTTAATCTAAGTTAAAGTTTAAAGCTTTAAAAAGTTCAGGATGCTTTTTCTGAGTTAGCAAACATTTCAATTGAAAAAACTGGTTTCAAAATCAAGTAAACTAAATTCGAATCAGTATATACTAACAAAATGTCAAAAATAAAGAAATGTAAATCGGCAGAAAAAGTTTCATTCAACAACAAAACGGTAAATATTGAAAATAACACTGCTTGTTTAATCTCATAAATTCGATAACATTTCCTTTAGTTTGATCCGGCCCAGAGTGAACTACAATTACTACTACAAAAGACGGTGTCCTAACTGTTTGACCTGATTTTGAAATGCTCAAATCGTGAACTGTTAAAATGGTTAACGTTGAATAAAAAATGTAATGAAAATTAACCTGTATTGTCATAAAATATCGTTTATAGCGGGTCAAGCTGTCCATCCTTTCATTCATTTAATTTTTCTTTAAATTATTTCAACACCTTAAACTTATGCCCAGTTTTTCAAACTTTTGATTAGCTAAGAGTTTAAAAGTTTCTCCCAAATATTGCAATAATAGGAAAATTGTAATGCGAATTAAATGAAATATGGCGCTTCAAACAGTTCTTAAATGCAAAATTTTCAATTTTATTACTTGAATCTGAATCTTCTGTTATTTTTAACGTAAGATTTTCAGAAAACTGTTCTTTTAAAGATTAATTTTAAACTTATAGCTGAACAGCCAAACAGCCAAAATTATGTAAAATTAGTCAAATTTAAAAACTGCCAACGCGGAATATATCGTCAGTATATATATAATCGATCACGATTAGTCTAAGTTAATAGGAAAAAGGCATAATTTAAAATTTAATAGGAATATAATTTAATCTAAGTAAAATCTAATTTTCTAAAGCGAACTTGTATAGCAAACTCTGGAAAAGTTAACATGTCTGAATATTTGCAAAATTACCTTTAGCTACGGCTTGTATCAATGTTTGAAAAACTAAAATGTCCTAAAAATCTACCAGGTACCAGTTTGTCTGCTCAGCGCAGTGTGAGACAGAAATAATTAGTTCCTGCTTGAATGCTGAAACCATTAAATAATATAATTAAAAATTATTTCTGGAAAAGGAAGGGAAAATGTGCAACTATAAACTGAGACCTAAACATTTGAGGTATATACCGGGCAGGGATTGAATCCACAACTTTCGGCTTCCCTCTATTGAACCGTGTATTCCACTTATGCCTAGTGGAATTGTGCCTGCCTACTCTTTTGATGTAGCCGCTCAACAATTTCAAAACTCAAAAGTGGAATTGTGCCTACTTATAAAACGTTATAATGTTAAAAGTGAAAGGTTAAAATGTTAAAAGTAAAATGTTAAAAGATTACTACTAAATTTAATAATAGTAGGCATAATTTCACTTCTAAGATTTATATTAGAAACAATTCCCCTTCTTAGTTCTGAGAAATGCGAGTAGGCATATTTCCACTTTTGAGTTTTAATAGTGAGTAGGCAGAATTCCACTAGGCATAAGTGGAATAAACCGGTTCAATAGGTCACTGGAACTGAATCGAACGAACTACGCCGATGTTCAAATTCAACAGTTCTGAGAGACCGCATGAGTGCATGACACCAAGAATACATAATATAAGAGTGTGCCACTAGGCACACTACGTTATCAGAGCAAAAACTATGCTCTGCTCGTTAACGGCCCAGCCTCCCCCGCAAATTAGACCCATCGCTTCAAAGAATTTTGTGAGCTATGTTTGTGTTCTAAAGCTCGAATCAGGAACAAAATTCGCGCACGCACTGTTTGTGTTTTCGAGCTTGAGCACATAAACATAGAGCGAGTGAGCGGACCCAAGTTTCGACTAGGTACTGATTTGCGGGGAGGAGTCACTAGGGTCTGATTTGCGGGGGCGGCGTTAGCGAGCAAAGCATAGTTTTTGCTCTGATAACATAGCGTGTGCCTAGTGGCACACTCTTATCTTATACTTATGTACTCTTGATGACACCAAGAGTACATAATAACTGAGAATGTGACAAGCGCAGCACTCTTAGCTATCAGGCTGGGGACATCACCTGCACGATAACGACCTACCCCCCCCCCCACAAATCAGACCCCAGTGACCCCCCCCCCCCCCCCAAAACAGACCGTAGTCAACCACCCCACCCCCCCAAAACAGACCCTAGTGGATTTCACAAGGGTCTGATTTGTGGGGGGGTCATTTCAATAGGGTCCATTTTGTGGGGTGGGGGTCATTTCACTAGGGTCTGATTTGTGGGGGGGGGGGGTCAAATCCACTAGGGTCTGTTTTGTGGGGGGGGGTGGTTGACTAGCGTCTGTTTTGTGGGGG
>JASAND010002199.1:0-16819 GCA_030248195.1 Trissonchulus latispiculum | reverse complement strand
TCTGGCGACCCCCCCCAACCCCCCCCCCCCAGGACCCCACCAACCCTCCCCCAAAAAAATTTTTCATTTTTATGCCAAAAATAGCATTATCAGCCGTTTATATTGATAAAAAACATCGCACGATACAGTAATTTTAACATTAGACAGTGGTTTTAAACTCAAAAACTTGATTGCCAACCAACATGTTTCCAAGTCCAAAATAAGGACAATATTGAGTCATAAGATCCATAATACAGTTTAAAACGTGTATCTCTCATAATAATAAACAGTTTAAGCCAAAAATTTGGACATTTTCAAAATTTACCCTAAAAATACCCGATTTTAGGCCATTTTTCGCGCCTCCGGCGCGACTACCCCCCCCCCCCAGTTGGGGGGGGGGCCTTCCCCCTCAAAAAGTTTTGGGGGAGGGTTAAAAAAAGGCTTGGGGGGGGCTACCCCCCCAACCCCCCCCCCACCTTTTACACCTATGGGTACACCTATGGTCTACCCCAGAGGAAATCCAAAATTTTAAGGGGGTCTGCCCCGAAAGTAGCAAAAACTCCAATTTTATAAAGTTTTTGACCAAAAACTAGCAAAGAATGGCATATTTAGGCATACTTTAGTACAAATTTGTCAATTTTCAAGCCCTATTTTCGCATACAAAACTGTTAACAGACGCTTTTCAGTACGTACGTTTAATGTACTGTACATCGAAAACGGAGCATTTTTAGCTAAAAAAACTTGGGTACAGTTTAGGGGGGTCCTCCCCCCCAAATTTCGGGTTTTGGTGGGGTCCCCCGAGCCAAATTTGGACCTTCTACTCCCCCCAACCCAAGCAGGTGGTATATACACCTATGAATGTGATACGGGGGTATGCATAGGTGTAATTGGGGGGGGGGGAACCCCCAGCCATTTTTACAACCCCCCAAAAGTTTTAGGGGCCAAACTGGGGGGGGGTAGTCGCGCCGAAGGCGCAAAAAATTGGCCCAAAATAGGGTACGTATGTTTAGGGTAAATTCTGCAGAATTTTTCAAAAAAGTCCAAATGTTTGGTTTAAAGTGTTTATTAATGCGAGAAATATATACACGTTTTTAGCGGTTATATGGACTTTCTAGGTCAATCTTGACCTTAGTTTAGACTTAGAAGCATGTTGCCAATCAAGTTTTCGAGTTTAAAGTCCCTGTCTAATGTCAAAATTACTTCATGGTTGAATGTTTTTTGGCATTAGCAATGGCCGAAAATGCGATTTTTGACAAAAATCGAAAAAATTTTTGGGCGAGGTTTGGGGGGGGGTCTAAAAAGGCCCCCAAAAAATTCCGGGGGAGGGGCTCCCCAACCCAAATCCCCGTTACACCTATGGGGGTATCCCATAGTTTCACCGGAAATTTTGGTTGGGGGGTAAACTTTGGAAATTTGGTGATTGACCCCCGAAATGTGATGGGGAGTACCCCCCGAACCCCCCCCCCCAAAATTCGGACCTCAGAAAATTCAAAAAGAATGTCCCAAAAACCCAAAATTTTCTGTATTTTAACGCTTTTTTGTCGAAACAAGGCTTGTTTTTATCGTTTTAGCCGTTTTTTTACACCGTTTTAAGGTGGTGATTCCTTTTGAGCACATATTGTTATTTAGCGGCGTAAATCAAGATGAAATTTAGCTAGCGTTAGCGCTCCCCCTAGAATAGGGAAAATTTGAGGCAATGTGTATAATCTGGACATTGTTTGGCCTGTGGCCAGCGGAGGAATGGACCGATCGGGCTCAAACTTGGTGTGTGAAGAGCCTGTGGGCAGGGGTACATGCTGTGAAAATTTCAGCCGGATCGGCCGGGTAGATCTTGAGATATGAAAATTGGCCCCCCGCGCAGGTCGCGTTTCTCTCCATTTTCCCCCCCCCCAGGGGTGCAGGCCGGAAGACCCTTCAGAGCCGTACTATTTTAGGTTTTTTGTACAAAAAGTTCCGCAATTCCGGGGAAATTACTTTCCGCGGTTCTCGGACCCCCCCAGATGGCCCCACCCAAGGTTTTTTTTTTAGGCCATAGCTTAGGCCATGGCCTAAATTTATGAGTCAATGGCCTAAAGAATTTTGGCCGATGAGGCCATTTGGCCTAAATTTTTCGACGAAAACCCAGTTAAATTTTATTGATTTTTAAGTAAAAACAGCAATTTTCAAAAAAATTTTTCGCGCCTTCGGCGCGAATATATATATACATTTTCACTTGTATTTCTGGGCTGCGCCAACTGCCAGCTAGTTACATTGTCTATTTGCACTTATAAATACACATTCTAGTTATAATTTCATTTACTATTTCCTCAAAGAAATGCTATTTTTAATATGTAGTTTAACTTTATTTCTGCTAGTTTAATTTTTTCTTTCTTCGGTTCTCTCTCTTTATATATATATACTCGTATGTTCCTACCTGTTTTAATTTTCAATAAAAATTCATTAATACTGTTGTGAACTATTATTTCTATGCTAACAAGGTTCTGTTTTTGCCATTTTAAGGTAAAAAAGTAGTATTTCTGGTGTGTTAAACAGTGACGATGGCGATTTTTGTTGTTAAACAGCGATTTTTGAATATATAACGCGTGAATACATGATAACTGTAATTTTAACAATGTGTACAATAACGCACAACCTAAAAATTAACAAAATTTGGATGGCCTAAATTTTTTTGCTGATGGCCTAAAAAAATTGAGTCGTTGAGGCCATTTGGCCTAAAGTTCGGCGACCAAAAAAAACCCTGGCCCCACCCCCCGGTGGGGACCCCCAGGTGACCCCCGAAAAAAGTCCGAAAATAATTGCACTTCGAAATAGATCGGAGCGAGCGAAGACGGGCTCTCATATTGGAGTTTTGGCATGACCCAAGGGTGAACTACTGCATAGGCTATATTAGATGTCGGCAGGTCTTCTGTGGCGCCCTGGCCAGGGGTCAAAAGTTAACGTGTAAAAGGGGGGGTCTGGGCCTAGGGAGTAGGCAGCCCTATACATAAGAGCTGCTGGGCTGAGATTTCGTATTCGAATAGGAATCCCTATATGGTGAATCTAAATGGCCCATTAGTTTCGCTCTAGGACCTATCCATGTGGCTGGGGGGCACCCTGATGGTGGTGGGCCCTACCGTGTCGCAACTCCAACTTTAACCTCTTCTACAGAAATATCTACAGTGAGCAGGTCTCTCTTATTCGGGGTTTGGGTTGGGGTGCGGGAGCACTACAGCATAGGCTATAGTAGGTTTCGCCCGGACCACTGTGGCGCCCTGGCCAGGGGTCCGGATCGGGGACCGGGTCCAAAATGGCCAAAAATCGATTTTTCCAAAAGTGACCAAGTTTGGTATCAAATGAAAGCCCTTGGTGAGGCGAACATTTTATCTCATTGGAGGACCCCTCCAAACTGGTCTCTAGCGACCTGTGGCGACCTGGCAAGGGGTCCTAATTGGTCAAAAATCAAAATTTCCAGAAGTAGTCAAATTTGGTTTTAAATGAAAGCCCAAAATGAGCAGAGCAACTTTTGTCATGTCTGCATATCCAAGGTTACGGTGCTGGTTGGCTTTTAAAATAGCCTTCCTGCCTAAGATAACGCACCGTGTAAAAAGTTCTGAAAAGGTCATGAACAGTGGCCTTCCAGCCTAAGATAACGCTCCGTGTATAATGTTCTGTAGAGGCCATGAACAGTGGCCTTCCAGCCTAAGATAACGCTCCGTGTATAAGATAACTAAATATTCAGTTGAACTAGAACGTTTTCATCCAGCCTGTTTGCGGTAGCTAGCTTTGCTTACATTGTGTATATATATATGCAACTTCTCTGACATGATTTTCTCTGCAGCGGAAAGATAAGCGAAACTAGGGGGGGAAATGCCCTCGACGGGCAACCAACTTGGTAGAATAGGGAAAGACTTGAATGTTAAATACACGGTGCATGGTTACAACTGAGATTCTGCTGAAGCGGAAAAATGCCGTTTCTCAGCGACTAAAATGACAGAAACCAGCTTTGTGCGCCGAATAGGGAAACTACTCGGCGACTAAAATGAAAGAAACCAGCTTTGTGCGCCGAATAGGGAATCTACTCGGCGACTAAAATGAAAGAAACCAGCTTTGTCGCCGAATAGGGAATTCCCTCCTTCCGCCCTATTCGCGCGAACTTTGAAGCCTGTTATATATGTGTTGCTTTGCTGAATAATGAGAGAGCTTCAGAATGGCAGAATTACTTCAGAATGCAAAACAACAGTTTTATCAATGCAAAACAACAGTTTTATCAAGCACTTATGTACGTAAGTCAAGGTTTTCACAGACATAAATACGCTGTCTTCGATGTGCTATCAGAAACATTGAGAGCATATCATAGGGGTCGCGGTAGCGACCCCTATAATATGAGTGAAAATGGTCGAATGACCGTGTAAAACAAGGCTGCGCAGATCCTGCGCAGATTATGTGCGCAAAAAATTGTACGTGTCGATTGTACGTATTGTAAATATTTTATGCATACAACCGCTAGCAGGACCAACAGAAAGCAACAATAAGTATATATGCCGTTTAAACAATTTGTGGTCGACAGTCCTTGTGCTAAAACATATACAATCAATCGCATTTCATATTATATATATAATGTTTGATTGTATCAATTCTCGGCAAGATCAGCACAGAGCACACATATATATATTATATATATATATATATATATATATATATATACAAGAACCAAAAATGCTCCTTCGTCGCATGTAAAATACATATGAGTACTCTCAGGCAGGTTGTACAAACACGGAAACTAGCCTGTAAAATGCATATGAGTGGCGTTGAGGTTGTAAATTAAGGAAAACAAGTTGCAACGGCTTAACATATGAACCTGTCCTACAACGAGGCTCATATTGGCGTATGTCATAACTCATAATATAATTTGTCGATATTTGACCTCCATATAAATAGCACGTAAAGCTTTCTTTACAAAATTGTCCTTTACACATCTTGTCGCTAAGACATTATACTGTGCATACGCATTATACGGCATGCCAGTCTGCGCTCTGACTCAAAGCCAAGTGGGGAAAGCATTACGTACGTATGTGAGAGTAGTGTGTCATAGTGTTCCGAGAATACAGTAGGTGTACCTGGGCTTATTCTAGGGATTTTTTCTTGGGGGGGGGGAGGCTTCTTGGGGGCCCCCCCCCCCCCCAAAGGTCCGAGGGGCAAGGAATTTTTGGGGGGGGGCGAAAATTTTTCGAAAAATATGCTAAAAATAGCGCTATTTTTCTGGCATATACTATAAAAGTTGATTTTCATAGCAAAAATAAGCAGATTTAGTGTTGAAAAGGGCAAAAATTGAGTAAAAATCTCCGGCGAAGCCGGAAAATTTTTAAAAATTTGGCCTTCTGAGCGATTTTTTCAGGGCAAAAGTTGGTACCAAAAGGGGCACCCACTTTTTTTGGGGGGGGGGCGATTTTTGGGGGGGGGGAACGATTTTTGGGGGGGGGGGGGGGTTTATGGGGGGGGCCCCCCCCCCCCCCCCCCCCACTAGAATAAGCCCAGTGTACTATAGTGCATCCGGAAATAGTAGGTGCCATGGTGTTTCGGAAAACATCCGCTTGCATGTACAGTTACACTTGAGGTGTCGCAGTTCACTTCGTTCTGTCCATTTCTTTCAAGTCACAATGTTAACATGTTATGTCTATTCATTGGTTTTTCTTTAATATGATAACCTGGTGATCTTTAAGAAGGCCGCGATGTGACGCCAATATGAGCCTCTTTGTAGGACAGGCTCATATGTTAAGCCGTTGCAACTTGTTTTCCTTAATTTACAACCTCAACGCCACTCATATGCATTTTACAGGCTAGTTTCCGTGTTTGTACAACCTGCCTGAGAGTACTCATATGTATTTACCATGCGACGAAGGAGCATTTTTGGTTCTTGTTTTCCATTGTTTTACATATGTATGCGGAAAAAAGAACCAACATAATATATTTCCGAACACCATGCGCAAGGAGATACTATTTTTACCACTTTTGAAAAATTTCATATTTATTTCACCCAAAATCGCTTACGTCCCCACCCCACCCCACCACAGCACTCTACAGCCACTTTGGGCATGCAATTCTAATACAAAAGTTGCTCAGCTCATTTAGGGCTTTCATTTGGTACCAAATTTGACCACTTTTGAAAAATTTCATTTTTGACCGAAAATCTCCTAAGTCCCCACCCCACCCCACCACAGCACTCTACAGCCACTTTGGGCATGCAATTCTATGACAAAAGTTGCTCAGCTCACTTAGGGCTTTGATTTGGTACCAAATTTGACCACTTTTGAAAAATTTCATTTTGGACCACCTGACCCCTTACCGACCTGACCCCTCAGACGGTCAAGTGGAGCCAGCCCAGCAAAATGGGTGCGTTGTACAGCAAAACGGACACCACAAATGAGCTGGGCGCACCAGAAAACCCCTATAGAGAAAGTTTTGAGAGGCCAAGTAGAGCCTAGTATGGGCCTCCAGGTAGCGGTTGCCGACATGACCCTCTAGACGGCAAAGTGGAACCAGCCCAGCAACTAGGGTCAGTCGGGCAGCAAAATTGATAGCGGGAATCGATTCTCCGTCCGCAAAAACCTTTGTATGCAAGATTTGAGCCTTCCAGGTCGCAAAATAAGCGAAAAAACTAAGGTCAAAGTTGGACCCAAAATTCACCAACTTTGGCAGGCCAGTACCCAAAAATTGCGCTCATGGCCGGAAAATCATATAGCAATTGAACGACCCTGATATGTGTCCTATTCAGCCATATAGGCAGTATTGCCCCATATATAGCCCAGTCTGACTTATTAAGGTGACATTGAAGCATACTTTTTGGCCATTTTAGCGTTTTGGCCGATTTTGGCCCCCCGCCAAAAATTTTTTCCGGCTCTGGGAGGCATAAAAACTAGCCTATCGGCTTATTTTTGTTGCGTACTCCAAGAATATATATGGTTTTCATAGGCAAAAATTTTTCTATCTGTTGTTATTAAAGCTACAAAACCCCCTTACCAGACGTCAAAGCGGAGAACCGGAAAAAAACATCACTCTCGTAAGCGATTTTTGGCATAACTTTTTAACGGAAAGTGGTACGGGGATGAAACTTCAGGAACATACTAAACTCGACACGTACAATTTTTTGCGCACATAATCTGCGCAGGAACCTGCGCAGCTTCTGCGCAGCCTTGTTTTACACGGTCATTCGACCATTTTCACTCATATTATATATAGGGGTCGCTACCGCGACCCCTATGATATGCTCTCAATGTTTCTGATAGCACATCGAAGGCAGCGTATTTATGTCTGTGAAAACCTTGACTTACGTACATAAGTCTGGCTTATCCCTTGGCAATTTTTTATGGGGGGGCTTCATGGGGGGGCCCCCCTATCGATGGGGGGGGGCTCACCCAAAATGGGGGGCATATTTTAGACATTTTTTTCGAATTTTTGTGGGTTTTTTGCGTACTAACTGCTAAAAATCGCTAAAAAATGACTAATTTTAGGCGTTTTTTAAGCTAAAATAGCGAAAATTTAGTCAAAAATCCGGCGAAGCCGGAAAATTTTTTGAAAATTTAGGGTAAAAATGGTAAAATTTGGCAATTTTTGGGGTTATGGGGGGGGGAGGTCGGGATTTATGGGGGGGGGGGGTTTTCATTGGGGGGTCGTCGTATTGGGGGGGAGGTCGGCGATTGGGGGGCGGCCCCCCCACCCCCCTCCACTAGGGATAAGCCAGTAAGTGCTTGATAAAACTGTTGTTTTGCATTGATAAAACTGTTGTTTTGCATTCTGAAGTAATTCTGCCATTCTGAAGCTCTCTCATTATTCAGCAAAGCAACACATAACAGGCTTCAAAGTTCGCGCGAATAGGGCGGAAGGAGGGAATTCCCTATTCGGCGACAAAGCTGGTTTCTTTCATTTTAGTCGCCGAGTAGATTCCCTATTCGGCGCACAAAGCTGGTTTCTTTCATTTTAGTCGCCGAGTAGTTTCCCTATTCGGCGCACAAAGCTGGTTTCTGTCATTTTAGTCGCTGAGAAACGGCATTTTTCCGCTTCAGCAGAATCTCAGTTGTAACCATGCACCGTGTATTTAACATTCAAGTCTTTCCCTATTCTACCAAGTTGGTTGCCCGTCGAGGGCATTTTCCCCCTAGTCACAATAAATAAAAAATCGTCTCCAGCTATTTGATGGAGGTATCGAATAATATAACCAATGTCCCGCGAAAAAATTTACTTGAGTCTGCAAACATTGTCCATCTATTGGATTCCGGGGCATTCCGCTATCCCGGGTAATGACTGTGCGGACTCGTTGGTTAACCTGGGTTCCGCTCTAAGCCAGGATGAAGCTCCCATTGACCTGTCGTTGGCCAGAGCCCTGGTCCGAAAGCGCGAATATCAGTCCTGGCAATCAAACCTCAGTTCCCAAAGACTTGGCTGTCCCGTCCTCCCTACTCTTTCCATCAGGGAACAGTTCCCTAAACAGGGCTGAGAGAAGTGCCCTCTCCCAGCTTCGGGTCGGCGGGTTCTGTCCTGTCCTCAACTGGTACCTGCACCGAATTGGTGCCTCCGAAACCCCTTTCTGCCAGTATTGCCCAGGAAAAACAGATGACCTGAACCATGTCCTAATTGACTGCCCACAGGCTGATGCGGCCCGCCTCAGACACCTCGGTTCCAGTCCTTCGCACCAGGTCCTGTGGAGTTCCCCGAGGGATGTAATTGCCTTTCTCCGGGAATGCGGGCGCCTATCAGGTGTCCGGATCAATTGACATTTGCCAACGATCGGAAGCACAACAACAACAACAACAAGATATAAGAACAACAAGAACTTTATATACCATCGTATATTTACTTGGCGTATTTAGATCTTACTTTTAAGCCCATTTGTATATACTTCTCTAGGTTGTACCGTTAGGCCGGTATAATGCAAAAAGCAACGGGGGAAAACCCAATGGGGGAAAACCCAAATGGGGGGAACCCACCCCTCACAGGTCTCAAAAATTGTTGTAGCGCTATTCTGACACTTCCAGTGTAAAATTCAACTCTTTTTTAGCTAGTATAAATAAAAAACCCGATCTAGGTACCTTTTTTGAGTTTTCATGTGTCATTGAAAATGCAGCATCAAACGGACAGGCTTCATAAAGTTTAACACATAAACATAGGGCAATTTTTGAATTTTGAATTTAGTCTATCGTGTAGAGAATCGTTTTTTATGTTCAATCCACAATTGGTCCTGTTCTGTATCCTCCAATGCCCAAATGGCACTTTCAGGATTTTTGGCCCCTAGCTAGCCAGAGAACTAAAATTATCCAAATCTGACACCATCGGATGATGCATCGTCCTCGATAGTACCGTGCCATAGTGTCGAATTGTTTCCCTATTTGGTTGTTAAAATTTTTTCAAAAAAATGGGTGTGCTTTCCCCCCAAAGTGGGTTTTCCCCGCCACATTTGGCAATGTGCCGGACCAACGGTGCATCGGATCGATCTAATTTTGGCTGTGTGCAAAGAAGAAGACTTGCCATAATTGCAGATATTTGCAAAACTTTTCTAGCCCAACCCAGTCAAAAGTTACATCGGCCCAAACTTTTGAAAAATTTTGGCATGGTTGGACCAAAAAGTAGGTGTCATTTTCAAAATGTCATAAAATGAGCAGGAGTGAACCAAATGACTTGATCTTTGCACACGTATGTAAGAAAGAGCCGCGCTTTCTGCTGCTATGCTTTGGAGCTCATAGCTCCAACCCTTGGCCCAGGAGGCGGGTGGGTTTTCCTCCCCAAAAAGGGGGTGGTTTCCCCCCATGGCTATACCAGGCTACAGTTTGCCCTCTGTGAGACCCCCCACGGTGAGGCCAGACCTCTCCCTCCCTACCCGACCTCAACTACTCCCCCCAAGCCGAGCTCAAATCCCCCTCCCCCTAAAATTGGGTCCAAACCAAGTAGAAAATGCAAAATGTTTGAATTTATTTTGCAATTTCTGAAAATGTTTGAAAAAAATTCGAAAAATGGCTATAAATCAGCTATAAACAGCTAAGGACGGTTATTTATAGCAATTAAAACGTAATATATATACGTATTCAATTATAAACCACAAACTGGGCTAATTTAGGCATATTTTAGCACAATTTTGTAAATTTTGAAGACCTATTTTCGCCTACGAAAACTATTGGCAGAAGCTTTTGAGTACGTTTAATGTACTGTACATCGAAAAAGGAGCATTTTTAGCTAAAAAACTTGGGTACAGTTTAGGAGGGGTCCCCCCAAATTTCGGATTTGGGTGGGGTCCCTCGAGCGAAATTTGGACCTTCAACCCCCCTCCCCCCAACCCAAAAAGGTGGTATATACACCTATGGTCAGAGGCCGCAGGGGCTATATATCCAGGATTTTGAAAAGGAGGGGGTTTTGACAAAAATTTACTGAAAAGGAGGGGGTTTTGACAAAAATTTACTGAAAAGGAGGGGGTTTTGACAAAAATTTGCACTTTTTATAATGCAGTATTGATAAAATTCGACCCAAATGGAGGGGGTTTCAACCCCCAAAACCCCTCCCCTGGATACGCACATGGCAGAGGGTTTGAAAATTTGAGGGGGGGGGGTTGAACGCTGATTTGGGGTTGGCGTAGCCAAAAGCTTCTGGAAACGGGTCGGGACTTAACCATTTGGAGGAAAAGGATTCCGCAACCCTCCTCTAGCACATCCATGCTCTCAGATCCCAGATATTAAAATTCTGAATTTCCTTTCCTATAAAGTTAAAGTTCCTTTACATATACCTAGGGGCCCAACCTCTGAAATTTTGGCCTAGAAAAAAGACATGTTGATATATTAATGTTCGTTATGGATATAAATAGGTTTCCATATGGTGAATGGTGGTGATACTAGAAAACGGCTATGATTGTGGATCTATGGCCCCCAGTTTAAAAATGTCTGTTCAATTTCTGAACGCTAGTGACAGTGGCCGACTTCGCTCAAGTGAACGTAAATATTCAAGCGATACTGAAAAACATCTAATCTCTGTATCAAACGCAGCTTGTTCATCTCAGAGCAGTGACGTTAAGCTAACCGATGCTCTGAAAGGTGTGATTATGACGCAGGTTAACCTCATTCGACAATTGAAAGAGGATTTGAAGCGGTGCCAGCTGGATAATCGGAAGTTAGCTGAAGAGAAGGAAACGGTAAGCTTTCAGTCAGATTATGAAATCAGATTTGACGTGTGTGATTGTCATTTAGGTAAAAGATAAAGGCGACCCCTGCCTGGATAACTCGAAATTTTTGACAAATCGCATTTTTGACATTATTTATTTTGAAAAAAATTTCTCGAGTTTTTAACAAAAGTTTTTTCTATTTTTAGCTAAAATTTGCAGATTTTTATAAAACTTATCAAAATTCCTAAACATGTTTTTTTCGATGTATATACAACAGTACACTAACCCATAGGTGTACGTACCACCTGTTTGGGTTGGGGGAGTAGAAGGTCCAAATTTAGCTCGGGGGACCCCACCCCACCCAAATCCGAAAATTGGAAGGGGGAGGAGGACGCCCCTAAACTATACCCGAGTTTTTAGCTAAAAATGCTCCTTTTCAATTTACAGTTCATCAAACCTGCTCATAAGCTTCTGTCACCAGCAGTAGTATGAGAAAACAGGGCTTGTAAATTGACAAATTTGTGCCAACATTCGCCCAAACTCCAGTTTATAATTGTTTATATTCTATATATAATATATTAGATACTCTTTAAAACCATTTTTAATCGACTTTAGCTGTTTTAGCTGATTTCTAGCCATTTTTTCGAATTTTTTAACAAATTTTCAAAATAGCAAGACATTTTTCAAAATTTTTGCCTTTTTTAGGTTTGGACCCCACTTTAGAAGGGGGCGGGTTGAGCTCGTCTTGGCTGGGGGGGGAGTAATCAAGGTCGAATATGGGGGAGGGTGTCTGGCCTTCTCTTGGGGGGTCTCACAGGATGCAAACGGTAGCCTGGTACCTATGTTTGTGAACGAGAAGTTGAAGAAATTTTTTGTTTTTGCAATAAAATCGGTCTTCGGCTCTTTAATTCTTTTCATACTGAAGAACTGAGAAAATGTTTTAAAATTCTTGACATTTGTAGGCAAAAATGGTAATTTTCTCCGAAAAATCGGATGCATTGTAAGCTTTTTCTTCACAAATGCAATTAAATATGCGGTTAAAAATAGGAAAAGTCGCACCGAAGGTGCGAAATTTTTTGGTTTTTTGCCCCTTTTTCCTCTTTCTCCCCTTAATGTTTCCTACCTTCGAATCGCGACGAGGGGGCGGCCGCCCCCTCGCCCCCCCCCCCCTGGATCCGCCCCTGATCAAAACATTAGTTTTTGTGCAAAAATTGAGGTCATATGATCATTTCAAAATGTATCTTTAACACATAAACAGGCAAATTTTGGAAAGTTTTTAAGATATTTTTTTGCCATTGTAAGCATCCTATCATGCAGAAAACGTGTTTTTCTTGTACTTAGAGACTAAATAGACCTATGTTAAGGCAAAAATAAGCACTTTTGGCCAAAATTGAAAATTTGGCTTGAAATGGCACCATATCCGATTTCGACCGCCTGGACCAGCCATAACAAAACGAATCCAGCTAAAACCAATAGCAATTTAATCTATAGGCTGTATTAAACAAATGCATGTATTAGTTTAACCTTTCTGGTCAATGGTTAAGAAAATATAATTTTGAAAGTGGGGTTTTCCTGCCGTGGAGTTTTCCCGCCAACTCTAAGCAGGGTTTTTTGGTCGCCCAACAGGCCAAATGGTCTCAACGACCCAAATTTTTAGACGATCACCCAAAAAATTTAGGCCTTCCAAATTTTGTTAATTTTTAGGTTGCGCTCTATACCCTACGTATTTGAATCAACGAAACTGGTCAGTCAGTGAATTCTTTCCTAAGCTGAACCGCTGACTGTCGCTCAAAATATACATGAGTTACGAGAAACCGTTTAAAATGGTATCTGCGATGAGGAATTCTATGCATTTTAAACCCTTATTTTTATTTTGGCTAACGGCAAAAAGTGACAAAAACGGGCCGGTGCCGGGCCAGGCCAAGGTCGAAAATGTTTCAGCCGGGCCGGGCCTGACAATTCAGGCCCGTGAAGGTCTGTAGCGGGAGGTATATACAATAATACAACCTCTAGCTTATTTTTAGGCCAAAATTTATGGGGGGGGGGGCGATATGGGGGGGCTCAAAGTTGCCCCCCCCCCATCGATGGGTGGGACTCGCCAAAAGTGGGGGGGCATATTTTTGGAAAAATGTTGCAAATTTTTACGTTTTTTTGTGTAAAAATTGCCAAAAATCGCTAAAAAATGACTAATTTTAGGTGTTTTTTACGCTAAAAAGCGAAAATATCGTTAAAATTATGGCGAAGTCGGAAAATTTTTTTGAAAATTTAGGGTAAAAATGGTAAAATCTGGCAATTTTTTGGCTTATGGGGGGAACTTCGAATGGGGGGGGGGGGAGGTTGCCGAGTGGGGGCCCCCACCCCCCCCCGAGTAAAAATAAGCCAGTCTAGGGTAGTTTTGGACGCTCTTCAACATTCAAGACTCTTCACGCTTGACTATATATATAATAGTGGGACAGGACAGGAAAATTGCCAACTTTACAGTTTGTACCCTAAATTTACAAAAATTGTTCGCGGATATTTAACGACATTCTCGCTATTTTAACTTAAAAAACACCTAAAATTAGAATACACAATAAAACGCACAAAACGTAAAAATTAGCAAGTTTTTCAAAAAATATGCCCCCCTCATTTTCGGTGAGCCGTTTGGGGGGGGGGTGGAGTATATACTTCGACGCCCCCCCCCATAGATTTTGGCCTAAAAATAAGCCAGGGTCTGACCAATATATAAAGGTCATTACTCACAAGTTCGATCAGTTTTCACACTTTTCGAAATAGGAGATATATCGTGTAGCGCTGTGGTGCCACATCCTGACTAATCTTTGAAACCTCTTTTCTTGCGCCCGTCACCAAGATCCATAATACAACAACCGTTTCAGGGCTTAGTAGTGTGCTGTCCTATGCTCAAAACTCGTCCCCCCCAAAACAGAGCTGGTGAATTTGGTAAAAAACTTTGCCCTGAATACAATCGGTCAGAAAGCAAAATTTCCCCCGTAAAGCCAGGGCCCGGGAAAAAACTGCTGTTCAGGTAGAAAATGACTGTCCAAAAAGTGCGTCAAAATATTTTGTTCAGCAATATAATTTTCGAAGAAGCTTTAAAACTTTAGGCTAGTTTAAAATGACCCTTTTTGAATATTATTCAAAAATGGCTATTTTGCTTATGAAACCTGACTGGTTGTTGCTGCACAATGTTTGAACTTTTCAAATCAATAAATATCGTAACTAATTTTTTATTACTTTGGCCTTTTGGCTAAAGATACTAAACTTGATGCGCTCTTTTACCTAAAGCATCACATCAACTCCAGCGCCAATATTTCGTGATGATTTTTTTTATACCACAAGCCGTTTTTACCAATTTTTAGTCGACCCCAATTTCGCAGCCGTTCTGTCTACCCTTGACGTTGGAGGGCAAATCGCAGAAATTTTCAAGTTTTCAAACTTTGACCGCGAATAGCTCTGTCACCGTTTGGTTTCGAACTCTCATATTTTGTCTTTTTTGAAAACATACTTATATTGTGTAGGAAAATGAGCGAACTCCGTGACGATCGATTTTGACCCTAAAAGCGACCCCCCTTAAGTGAAAAAGTAGTTTTTCCCGGGTCTTACAATATGGAGAAACAGGGGCTGATCCATGGGATACGACCCCGCGATGAGGCCAAAAGTCGAATTGTCTCTGTAGTGATGATTGTACGTAGGTATATACGGTATTATATGTGCTGCGTATTTTATTTTCAGCTACTCTGTCGACTGCGGCGGTCTTCCCGTCGAATTTCCTTAGAACAGGGACGGCCAAACTTTCCTTCCAGATCTCCTATGAGTAATGGATTGTGTATCCCTTACAGCAGTCTTTCCTGCAAAAATCAGGCCATTAATTCTGCTGCTACGGTTTCTCAGAAGTAAGAAGCAGTTATGCGTCTGCTTTCGCATAGATTCGGCTTTCCCGTTAACACTTAGGAAAATCCCAGTGTGAGCCAGGGGCGCAGCCAGGGGGCATGCGGCCGCATGCCCCGTCAGGATTCAGAAATAATAAAAAACTAAACCGACGAATTGATGAAAGGAAAGCAAACTAATTGCAAAAATTTCGCGACATCGCTGCTAATTAAAGTTATTTGTCCTCTGAATGTATTAGAACAGTATTGGTGTGAGTCTGTTCATCAAGCAGCCCTCCTTCTAAGGTCAACTGTTAAGCGGTATCCATATTTATTCAAGCTGAATTTTTCGGCTTTGTTTCCTGAGCATAATAAGTTCGCGAAACAAAGAGATACGGATTCTTGACTTATATAAGGTTTGCAAGTAGCATCGATAATTTGAGAATCTTTTTCAAGAGATTAAACTGGTGAAAAACTACTCTGGTCATTGGTCAGAGGAACTTGAGCTGGTTCTGTTTCATTAACATGAACTTGAACTTGAGTCCCCAAGTTCTCTAGCAGCTCTGCTAATTGGTCCAGTTTTCTGAAGCTTGCGGAAAACATTACGTAACCCTTTCCTTTTCACTGGAGACTTTAAGCTTGCAGCTTTGCATTAGCAACTGCAACTAGCCCGCAACCTGATGTTCTATGAAACTGCCGCTCCGAAATTTTTTCTTGCTACTATAGTCTGCTCAGATACAATAGTTTATGCACATTGTACATACGTTTACGTCTATGCATATACGTACATACTTTTCAGGAAATTGTTTTCCGGTGTTACTGAACAGCAGAAGCCAACGGGCAAGGCTTTCGACAGTGAAAGCAATGACTGCCTATCCGACGACAGCAGTGATTGTGTACGTTAACTTTTTCTGATTTTATGTTTTAAATAAAAAGCCGAAGAGAAGAAAATCTGCATAATGTGCGTTGTAGCAAAATGTTATTCTGTCCACTCGTAAATATTTCCTGGCTTTTTCCTACAGGAGGGTGGGGGTGGTGGCGGCCCCCACCAGAAATCGATCCCCCAGGCCCCCAGATTTGAGTCGCTCCCACTCTAGGATTTGTAGCTATTTTAGGCATAAATTTAGGTTAAAATTTTTGTATTGTTTTTTGTTGAAATTAGTTTTGTTAAAGTTTAGAATTCTATAACTATTTCTTTCTGGCATTGCTGACTTCTTTGTTATATGGAGAATATGTAATTCAAATAATTCTTTTCTGCAAACCACCAGAGAACTAACGCTTGGTATGTTATTGCGAAAAACGGGAGAAAGAGATCTGAAGAACCTGATAGATCGGAAAAATAAAATTGAAAAGTCCGCACGAAACCTTGCATAGCTACACAGTACTTATATTCGTGGATATTTTATATTGTGTATGAGCAAGAGGTCTGTGCCGTCTTATGAATGGAATGATATTTTAGAGTGTAATCAGCAAGACTTCAAGCACTGCACCTGATTGCAAATCTAATGTCCGGCGATCAAGTAAGGCTGGAAGTGCAGCGAAAAAGAATGCCCGCTGCCGCGGATTCGTTTCTAATCATTCCACTGCCGCCAACAAGAACAGCAGCAGTATTACTGCTTCCCCGCAGCCTGATGATTATCGAGGTTTTATTTCTCCCAGCTGTTTCTGCCTCCGAGAAAATCCAATCAGCCACAGCAAGCAGTCCTATCTGAGAACACGATTAGCCCAAAATGAGCCTATCAGCGACGAAATTTTAGGTACGCATGTTATATACTGTTTGCTTAGCGATATTGAATGGTACTGAGGCATTTTGATAGTATATACACTGGCATATTTTTAGGCCAAAATTAAATTTATG
>JASAND010002198.1:37500-72553 GCA_030248195.1 Trissonchulus latispiculum | reverse complement strand
CTAGATCACATTTTAGACCTATTTTGAGCTTGCTGCTCCTATTTACATCCACTGGTTCCTTTTTCGCCTTTTAGACCTGCTTTCCTTGTCCGCACCCGCTTTTAAGCCTTGCTTTTGCTTCCTCATTTTTTCCTCATTTCGTTTTCGCTCCCGCTTTAGAGAGTGACCCGGAAAATAATTATAATGACTTTTAAAGCTAAAGCTTTTCCATAGACTGGTCTGACTTCAGTTTCGCTGGTTGTTTTGGTGCGACTCGGTGCGAGTCCGCTTTTTCTACTATATCAGCTTTTCTCCGATTAACCAATCAATGCAGTCCTCATTTCATACTATTCCCTAAGAAGCGCTGTTGGAATGAAATGATTAGCTTATGTAAGTAAAGTGCTGTGCTCTTTTTGACGATTTTACATGGGCAGGTCCGTGATGTTGCCATTCAAGGGGTCAAATCCAAAGGGAATTAGATCAGTAAAGTGGCCCCAATTTCTTCGGTATGATTCAACATCTTCTTCAGTAGAAGGCAGATTGGCAGGAGTTGGAGCCAGCCAAAGTTGAACACCTCAGACTGAACCAGAACGTCAACTTCTTTATCTACTCGCTTCGCAGGATATAATCCCCTCTGAGTAAGAAATTTTAACACAAACGTTTCAGAAAAGTCGCAACTATTGGGATGTTGTGCTTGTTAAACTAAAAAATGTCTTTGGCGGTGGAGCCAGAGTTGCAAGCCAGACGGAGACCAGCCAGTCAGCCAGACCTGTATAAAATGGGTACTGTTTGGGAGTATCCTAAATTTAGAGGACGCAGTGTTTTATTTTCCCACCACTTATTCCCCCCGGACTAATGGAAGTGGTCCTGGTACACCTATGGTCAATACTTAGGGCAAACAGGCATTAAATTTAAGCAAACATCTGATCTCTGAAGCTATTACTGTCCGGGGATTCTAGTATCATTTCTAATTTCTAAAAATTTCAAAAAGGATTATAAGAAATTTAAACATTCCATATCTGTTTCCTATAATTTGTAAAACTAGACTTTAGAATTTAGGAATTAGGATTTAGAAAACCTTGCTTTTGTTTTCAATTCTAAAATCCAAATGCACTTATAGTTACTCGAGTACAAGTTGTAGGACATTAACTGCCAATTTTTAGACTTTAGAACTTAGAACTTGTTAAGTTTTGGACATTAGACATTTCATATTGATTCAAGCTCCACGTGATAAGCTGAACCAATAAGAATCGCCGATGCGGACGCAGAGCTAGTCAGCTTTGCTAGTTTCGAAATAGTAGGATTTACTAAAAGCAGTGCCTATTGTACAGTTAGCTTTATAGTTTGTTCATGGTCCTAATAGAAGTCAAAAAACAGAAAAACTTAATAAGTTTTGTAAATCCTGTAAATTCTGTACAACACGGGTCAATTCCAATTGAACTAGATGGAAGTTTATTTGACCTGACTATGTATATTAATAGAATTAGACGTATCTCGTGCACGTGATCTTTTACATCATCCCAAGTTCGTCACTTTAGGTCAGGGTTGACTTTTTCCGGAAAAAAGATTGCCGAATAAAAAGATTGCCGGAAAAACCATTTTTTCCTTTTTTCCGATCATTTCAAAATTCACCAATGTGCTAAAAGTTGCGTTATTTCATGTTTCTACATGCATAGAAGCTGTTTTCAAGATATTTCATAGCCCCACCGAGTAGTGCACTTACACAAGCGCTTACAAAGGTTCCAGTATTGATTACAGGAATCTTCAGCAGACGATACTGTAGAGGAAACTACAGGTCACTTATGTATATACCTTGACGGTTCTGCTAGACCTGGTCTGTGGTTTTCGTAGGTAACACACCTCGTAAAGTAAACAATACCAGGCGTATTAGCAGTTTTTTGGCTGAACGTTTTACTGGTTGAGATGGAATTGTGAACTCTGCCTGAGTTACGCAACGATATATATACACATTACATGGTAAAAAATCTTAAATCCCAGAATTAGCTCAAGCTCATGAATATCGTCTTATTATCTCATTAAATAGTGGTTTTTCATAGTTTCTTAATGTTCTTGCAATTTTCATAAATTTACTTTCAGAATATGTCTCGAATATTTTTCCTTTTTTCCGATACTTCGAAAAAACCCAAATACAATTTGGTCAGATTTAGCATACCCCCTATTATGACCCACAGAAAAGGTTATAAATAGTGCGAAATCGCCGGAAAAGTTCAGAAAACATTATATTTCACTGTAAAAATCGTTAAAATAACACTAGGAAAATTTTTTCCATTTTTCTCCACCCCATCGGAAAATAATGGAAAAAACCTGAAAACCTTTTTTCCAGTCCTTTTTCCGCGCCCATCCCTACTTTAGGTTAGATTAATATGTATGTACTGTGTCTCAATTTATCTGAGCCGGTTTCAGCTCTCAGTACCTTTAAAATTACAGTTGAGGAAAATAGCTGTTTGTGATCAGATTTTGTCATGCTTTTAGCTTGCAAATTCACTGCTACTATGCTGGATTTAGGTTTACATCAATAAATTCTGCAGATATTGGGAAAGTCCACCGTGAGCACTAGTACACATCTTTGCAAATTGTAGAGCATTTTCACATGATGTATTCAAGACATAGTGGATTGTCAAACATTTTTCTGAAACGCGCCCACCCGAAAATTGGAATATCATGGCACCCCAGAGTGAACGGGGTACCGGAATTGGTTCCAAAATCCAAAGGCAGTGGAATGTGACCTCCCGTCCACGTATGTGTGTGCATAGATTTCACCCAATTGTGTGAACGCCAGAAAACGCAAAATCTGACAAATGCGTTCGGGATGAAATTCCAATTCAGTATTCGTTTCACTGTGCAACACAGTCCGCATTACAGTTATCATATGTAAAGTCGAGTCTGACATACCGTTTAGATGAAATATTTTCAATGAGCTGTGAAAGGATACTACAGTACAGCTAGTACAGCAGACTGGCGGATTTTAGAATTTAGAACAAAAGCGAAGTTTTCTAAATCCTAATTCCTAAATTCTAAAGTCTAATTTTACAAATTATAGGAAACAGATGTGGAATGTTTAAATTTCTTTTCGAAATCTTTAAAATTTAGAGTATCTTTCTAAAATATCTTCTTGAAATTTTTAGAAATTAGAAATGATACTAGAATCCCCGGACATATTACGATACGTGATATTTGATTGGCTAAAAAAGATTGCTTTGATTGTGGTTGGCCTGCTTCAGTCACGTGTCTATGTTGCAGGATTCTATGCCTAAAATTCTATGTTTTAAAACCTAAACACAAGCCTAAAGATTAGAACTTATATTTTAAACACTAGAAATTTAGACTTTAGATTTCGGAATCATAGAATTTAGGTTTTAGGATTTAGAGACACAACTGTTGTCCGGTGTCCGGGGAATTTTCCTGTCATCTTAATTTTCTAAGTTCTAATACTTAGATCATAGAAAATTTTGCTAAATTTCTATGTTCTAACACATAAATCGTTTGACTTTAACGCTTAAAGTGATTGAGTTTAGAAAACAAACGTTTAGGATTTAGAACTTAGGATTTTAGACTTTAGGAATCTTACAGTTGTGTCTCTAAATCCTAAAACCTAAATTCTATGATACAAAAATCTAAAGTCTAAATTTCTAATGTTTAAGATATAAGTTCTAATCTTTATGCTTGTGTTTAGGTTTTAAGTTTAGGCGTAGAATTCTGCAACATAGACATGTGACTGATGCAGGCCAACCACAATCAAAGCAATCATGTTTCAGCCAATCAAATTCCACGTTTCGTAATAGCGTCAGAGATCAGATGTTTGCTTAAATTTAGTGCTTGCAAGAGTGCATAATTGAACTATTATTAAGAAGAAGAGTAAGCCACTAGAGGGCTTCTCTTCACTGCATTGCGTAACGGTGCTCCGACCACAATACGCGAATGTTACCCCGTTTGGGGGGGTCGACCAAATCGACAGCGCATACCCCCCTCCGTTTGGTGGGGGGTAACTAAAAAGAGGTCCCCGGTTGGTGGGGGGGGGGGTAGCCAACAGCCAATCAGATTGCAGAAACCCCCCCTCCGTTTGGTGGGGGGAGGGGGGGGAGAGCAGAGGATTACGGTAGTTTTTGTTCTATTCGAAAATGGGTCCCCGCTTGGGGGGGGTCGCTGAAAGAGGTCCCCGTTTGGGGGGGGGTCACAAAAAGTGTTGCCCGTTTTGGGGGGGCTCAACAACCAATCAGAATGAGCAAAACTTAGCCTGCTTGAGCGACCCCCCCAAACGGGGACCTCTTTCAGCGACTCCACCCCCCTAACAGGGACCACTTTCGACTACCCCCCACCAAACGGAGGGGGGTATGCGCTGTCGGTTTGGTCGACCCCCCCCCAAACGGGGGAACATTCGCGTATTGTGGTCGGAGCACCGTTACGCAATGCCAAGAAGAGGAGCCCTCCAGTGGCTTACTCTTCTTCTATAATATATAGGAAATTATTATGGACTCTTGGTGCTTGTTTGCCCTAAAGTTTGACCATAGGTGTACCTGGACCACTTCCATTAGTCCGGGGAATAAGTGGCGGTAATATGAAACACTGCGTCCTCTAAATTTAGGATACTCCCAAACAGTACCCATTTTATACAGGTCTGGCTAACTGGCTGGTCTCGGTCTGGCTTGCAACTCTGGCTCCGCCGCCAAAGACATTTTTTAGTTTTACAAGCACAACATCCCAATAGTCGCGGCTTTTCTGAAACGTTTATGTTAAGATTTCTCACTCAGAGGGGATTATATCTAGCGAAGCTAGTAAATATATACCTAAAGAAGTTGACGTTCTGGTTCAGTCTGCAGCGTTCAACTTTGGCTGGCTCCAACTTCTTCCAATCTGCCTTCTACTGAAGAAGCTCCTGAATCATACCGAAGAAATAGGGGCCACTTTACTGATCTAATTCCCTTTGGATTTGACCCCTTGAATGGCAACATCACGGACCGGCCCATATAAAATCGTCAAGAAGAGCGCAACACTTTAATTAAGCGAATATCGTTTCATTCCAACAGCGCTTGTTAGGAAATTGTATGAAATGAGGACTGCATTGATTGATTAATCAGAGAAAAGCTGATAGTAGAAAAAGCGGACTCGCATCGAGTCGCACCAAAACAACCAGCGAAACTGAAGTCAGACCAGTTTAGGGAAAAGCTTTAAAAGTCATTATAAGTATTTTTTGGGTCACCCTCTAAAGCGGGAGCGAAAACGAAATGAGAAAAAATAAGGAAGGGGAAGCAAGGCTTATAAGCGGGTGCGGACAAGGAAAGCAGGTCTAAAAGGCGAAAAAGGAACCAGTGGATGTAAATAGGAGCAGCAAGCTCAAAATAGGTCTAAAATGTGATCTAGTCTGGTCTAGTTTGAGTATTAGAAAATGGAATACAAAAACTCATTCTGAAATACTCACTCATTCAATATTATTATTAAAGTCAATTATTATTTAAATTCATTTTAATGATTTAATTTTAATAAACAAATAATTAATTATCTAATAAATTCTTCACGGTAAATCACAAAACTGGCAGAAAGTTATACATTGCTCTGTATCTTTACGATCAAAAATAATATAGACAATGTCGCATTGCATTCCCGTATTACAGCCACGTCGGAATTTTAGGGGAAAGAAAAAGAAAGAAAATGAGAAGAATTCTTTAAATAAAGAAAAAGAAAAAGAAATTTGGCTTCAATTTTCTTTAATTTAAAGAAAATGGCAAAGAAAAGCGGCTTCCTTTTAGTTTAGTTTCATTGTCTCTTTCTGGTTTACTCAAAGTAAGTCTCAAAGAGAGATTGACAGCTGTTACTCTTGTAACATATGCATTCATAGCACAGACCACATACATTAAAGCAAGCAGGAGTCCTTTCGCAAGGGGTCACTAGGCTGGGTTGCTTACGCAAAATTGACTGACAGCTGAAACCTGAGACAGCCTAATGACACTTTCTTCTTTAAAGAAAAAGAAAATAGAGTCCAAATTTCTTCTTTCGCAAGAAAAAGAAAAAGAAAATGGAAAGAAAATTTAAAGAAAATTTTTCCCCTAAAATAACGGCGTGGCTGTATCAACCCAGCTTTGCTTCGTTGACATTTTCTGTGCTGTTTTGATTACTAGTTTGCCAACCCAACAGCCCTTGCAGGGACAAACATTAGAAACTTTGACTTTAAATTTTAGAATCATAGAATTTAGGTTTTAGGATTTAGAGACACAACTGTAAGATTCCTAAAGTCTAAAATCCTAAGTTCTAAATCCTAAACGTTTGTTTTCTAAAAGTCAATCATTTTAAGCTCTAAAGTCTAATGATTTATGTGTTAGAACATAGAGATTAAGCAAATTTTTTTAAGATCTAACTGTTGGAACATAGAAAATTAAGATGACAGGAAATGTCCGGGGAATTTTTTGTCATCTTAATTTTCTAATTTCTATTATTTAGATAATAGCAAATTTTACTTAATTTCTATGTTCTATGTTCTAAATATTAGATTTTAGAAAATTAAGCATTAGGCTTTCAAAATTCGAAGTTTAGGTCTTAGAATTTAGAATTTTAGACTTTAAAAATTTTTAAAATTTGTTTCTAAAGTCTAATCTCTAAAATCTAAAGCAAAAATCCTAGTTTCTAAAGTCAAAGCATTCAATGTGCGCATTTTTGGCATTGCGTATAATTTAATCAACGGAGACAGACCCGATGCAGTCTGGCTGTCTGATTGCGCCAACAGTGTTGATCTAGCTTAGGATCAAACTCATACATGAGAACGCTTTAAGAGGCAGATTTCCTGCTTTTTATTCTGGCGGCTGGGGTCCGTTGCATAAAAGCAACAGTACATAATACATAAGAGTATGACAAGCGTCATATGCTATGCATTACAAGCCTGTTACATCCTCTGCACGGTAACAGCTGACCCCATACCTAAATCAGGCCCCCCTTGACTCCGCCCCTATCTATGTACTTAGCCAAACGAGGGATCGGGGTCAGTGTTATTATACTTACATGTTAAACTTGGCGGGGCCCCAATTTATGCAGTGGGTACAAGCTTGCATGATTTACAAATTAGTGTACAAAATATACAAACACAAGCCCGATCCCCCGTTTGGACCCAGTACATATACAGGGGCGGGGTGAGGGGGTTTGATCTAGGGGGTCAGCCGATAGCGTGCAGAGGATGTAACAGGCTTGTAATGCATAGCGTATGACACTTGTCATACTCTTGTGTATTATGTACTCTTGATAAAAGTAATTAGTTGATTACTGTAGTAGTTTTTCGAGGATATTCAAAGCTATGTACAAAATGAGCTGCAACAATAATTTATGTCATTCTGAAGTCACATGTCTTTGAGCGTTCTAATCTAATCACATCTAAATTGTTACTACTTTAATCGGAATAATGCCAGTGCAAAAAGGTAAAAAATTACGACTGCTTTCAAAATTTTCCCTTGACTGACTCTGTCAGTGAGGATAAATAAAATACTTCATTCTTTTTGGATAAAGCAGTTCAACAATCAGTATGTTACCATATAATGTGGACTGCAACAAAAGCTTTTCTCGAAAAACAGCTACACTAATCAAACAATCAGTAATCACTAATCAACTAATCACTTTTATGGACCCCAGCAGCCAGCAGAAAAAAGCAGGAAATCTGCCTCTTAAAGCGTTCTCATGTATGAGTTTGATCCTAAGCTAGATCAACACTGTTGGCGCAATCGGACAGCCAAACTGCATCGGGTCTGTTTCCGTTGACTAAATTATGCGCAACTCCAAAAATGCGCACATTGAATGCTTTTATTTTAGAAATTAGGATTTTTGCTTTAGAGTTTAGAGATTAGACTTTAGAAACAAATTTTAAAAATTCCTAAAGTCTAAAATTCTAAATTCTAAAACCTAAACTTCGAATCTTAAAACCCTAAGGCTTAATTTTCTGAAATCTAATATTTAGAACATAGAACATAGAAATTAAGTAAAATTTTCTATTATCTAAATAATAGAAATTAGAAAATTAAGATGACAAAAAATTCCCCGGACAAACTGTAAGATTCCTAAAGTCTAAAATCCTAAGTTCTAAATCCTAAACGTTTATTTTCTAAAGTCAATCACTTTAAGCGCTAAAGTCTAATGATTTATGTGTTAGAACATAGAAATTTAGCAAAATTTTCTATGATCTAAGTATTAGAACATAGAAAATTAAGATGACAGGAAAATTCCCATGTCCGGGGATTCTAGTATCGTTCAGAATTTCTAAAATTTTCAAGAAGATATTTTAGGAATATACTCCCATTTTCAAAAATTCCAAAAAGGATTATAAGAAATTTAAACATTCTACCTATTTTTCCTATAATTTGTAAAATTAAACTTTCGAATTTAGAATTTAAGATTTAGAGAATTTAGCTTTTGTTCTAAATTCTAAAATACAAGTGCACTTATAGTTATTCGAGTACAGGTTATAGGATCTTATGTCAGTGGACGTGGTGGCCATTCTAAGTTCAGGCTAAAGTAGGATTGAAAATAGCGAATTTTGAGTTTTCGCGCTAATGCTAGCGCTTTGATAGGGCGAATGCGCTGCCTTCTTCGTTCGCCTACTTCCTAAGTTCTATTTCCTACTTTGTCTCGAATTTAAACTTTAGCGGAGTAGCATTGTCACGTGGCCCAGCGTCGCTATGAAACCTAGTGAGTTGATGTTTCAGCTCTACTGTAGCTATATATATTTTTTAAGAAATCTGATGTCCTCACAAACTGTTAAATTTTATTTTAATTTTACTACTTCTTAATTAACTTATTTTAAGATAGGTTCAGACAGTCTAAAAAAACTAATGTACAGATCGAAGTTCAGTCCGAAGTTCGGCTGTTCAAGTTAGTGCTTGAATAATTTGAGATTTAGAAACTAATTGCTAGTTAATACAAAATTTATTTATTTTAGAATTTAAGTAGCAATACAAGAGTTTGATGACATTTGAAAGTTGAGTTTGTCATGGTGTGATTTTCCCCCTTGAAAATTTCCCCATCGGAAAAACTACACCGGTGTGGATTTTCCCCCGGGAAAAATTACACCGGTGTGAATTTTCCGGGGGGAAATTTTGCACAAATGCAAGAAATAATGCAGATTTCTGTTTAAGTTGAGCTTGGCTCATAATCGAAGCAACTAGTTATGCGTTGAAGATGGAATATGATTAGCGTAATCCGCCAAAACAATTATTCATTACTTGCATTTGATGAACCTTAATAAGGAAAAAATTAAATAGCTGATAACTTGTAATCATTCTTGGGCTTCTAATATTTTATGTTTTCATTTATAAGTAAAAATAAATAACACTAACTATGGGAGATTTAATGTCCGAGTTCAAATCTTTAAGTTGAACAAATATAATTTAATTTAACTTTTTTAAATTTTGTTGAATTAAATTGGAATTAAAATTTTCAGTTTGCAAATTAAATTCCATTCAACTAAAATAATCTAATCTGTCCACGCTAACTTGAACTTTGCAGGCTTTCCTTGCAAATTTTCCGTAGGAGAAGATTTCACCTTTGACCTGTAGTTGAGACTAAAATTTCCAAAATTTCAATTATATTTTTAGTTTTTATTTTTAACTTAGAAATAAGATATCAGAAGCCTAATAAGATTAGAAATTAGCATTGATTTAATTGAACTTAAATTCTTATTAGCCTTTATTGAATGCATTGGTTGCTTTATATCATTTCTATAAAACAACAAAAAATAATTTTCAATTGGGTACCTTACCTTTTCCTGCTTAACGGTTTGGGCTCGGAGATAAAGATTTCCATCTTTCAATTTATGCATATTTTTTCTTTGATATAAAATCATAATATATTAAAAACCTAAGAAAGATTAGAGTTGATATATATTTATTAAACATTTTTCTTAATTAAGATATATAAAATGTGAAAAAGCAGTTGAATGAAACAATGATTTTAGTTATTCCTGCAAAATTTCTGATTTTTCAAAAAATTTTATTTATTATAAATTTACATTTAATTTTGTATCTCAGACGAACTATTATAACTAATATAATATATTCATACATAATAAACTGATACAATACTAATATACATACTAATATATATAATATAAATAATAATATAATTATTTATTGACTGAAATCTGCACTATTTCTTGCATTGGTGCAAAATTCCCCCCCGGAAAATTCATACCGGCGCAGTTTTTCCGGGGGAAAATTTTACACCGGGGGAAACTGTACCGTGACAGAGTTAAAAATTGCCAAAGGCTTACCAAAATACTTCTGATCATTCATTAGGCTTTTATTAGTTAATTGAGGAAGTTAATAGTTTGAAGAGTTTTGAACTTGGACATTAAATCTCCCATAGTTAATGTTATTTATTTTTACTTATAAATGAAAACATAAAATATTAGAAGCCCAAGAATGATTACAAGTTATCAGCTATTTAATTTTTTCCTTATTAAGGTTCATCAAATGCGGATTACGCTAATCATATTCCATCTTCAACGCATAATTAGTTGCTTCCATTATGAGCCAAACTCAACTTAAGCAGAAATCAGCATTATTTCTTGCATTGGTGCAAAATTTCCCCCGGAAAATGCACACCGGTGTAATTTTTCCGGGTGGAAAATCCACAGCGGTGTAGTTTTTCCAGGGGGGAATTTTCAAGGGAGAAAAATCACACCGTGACAAATTCAACTTTTATACTTCATTAGCAATCATCTCAAGGTAAAATAGTCCATATCGGACATTTGCATCTGTGGTGGTCAAAAAAATCTGGAACAGCAACAAACGTCTAAAACCAGGAACGGGGAACGAAAAAAGGAGACCAAGCACATTTTATCAACGCATATTAGCTGGAGTTGGCTGAAGTTTCTAGTTTTAATTAATTAATTACATGTTTCTTGGTTTGGGCTAATACTACTCGGGTTGTGAGAAAACTCAATGCGAAGTTGCGAAATTTTAATAGTTAACAAATAGTTAATTTTAACTGATGAATTAGAATTAAAGAAGAAATGATGAAAATGTCATCAAACTCTTGTATTGCTACTTAAATTCTAAAATAAATAAATTTTGTATTAACTAGCAATTAGTTTCTAAATCTCAAATTATTCAAACACTAACTTGAACAGCCGAACTTCGGACTGAATTTCGATCTGTACATTTGTTTTTTTAGACTGTCTAAACCTATTTTAAAATAAGTTAATTAAGAAGTAGTAAAATTAAAATAAAATTTAACAGTTTGTGAGGATATCAGATTTCTTAAAAATATATATAGCTACAGTAGAGCTGAAACATCAACTCACTAGGTTTCATAGCGACGCTGGGCCACGTGACAATGCTACTCCGCTAAAGTTTAAATTCGAGACAAAGTAGGAAATAGAACTTAGGAAGTAGGCGAACGAAGAAGGCAGCGCATTCGCCCTATCAAAGCGCTACCAATTTATACCAATTTATCAATTAATTACGACGTTATCTAGAGTTCAGTGTTTAGCCACAAAAAGTTAGAAAATTATCAAACAGTAAAGGTAGCAGAATATTTATATATAACGGGGTTGTCGCGCCTTCGCTAATGCGCGCAACTGAGATGTCGCGCTTTAGCTAAGTCGCTCCTTTGCTATGTCGCGCTAACAACCGTTTGTCGCGCCTTCGCCATGTCGCGCTTTCGCTATGTCGCTCTAATGTCATACAACCTTCAGAATCAGCTTCTACTTGGCAAAAGGCGCAATAAACCCCAGCGAATTGATGTTGCAGCTCCACAGTGTTATATATATTTCTCAATAATTTTTGAAAATTCTGTATGTGTTTTCAAATTAGAGAAAGTTTAACTAAATTGAAATTGAAACATTGAAACATTGAAACATTAAATGAAATGAATAATTATAAAGAATCATACATAGAGTTTTGCAAATTATTCTGCAAAAACAATAAGGTTTCGATTAAATTTTATTTACTTAAAACATTTCACTAAATTATTGCTTTACTATTCATAAAAAAGATAGATTTTAATGAATACTAATCTATATCTGTAAAATGTACTGTCCTGCTTTTACCCACAACCATTCTAATGCCGAAACTATTGTAGATGTAACATTAAAGTACAAAATAGTTAAGACATTCAATAATAATAATAGCCTATTCAATGGTTTTGATCACAAATATCACAGAAAACGCTATTTCTATTTTTAATTAAGCGAGTTAAGGGGGGGTCCACCATGAAAAAATTTATAGTCACGGATTTCGCTCATTTCTGCACATAATGTAGCCACACATGTTGTACGTACCAAGTTTAAATATTGAGTTGTTTCATCCATGTTTCCACGAGTTACGAGCTATCAACTGCTTGCAATTGTAAGAATGGGCGAAACGAGGGTACCGCTTGAGACTAAGGCAATTTTCCTTATACAGTCTTCGATTTTGGAGCTTCAATGGGGTGTACATTTGAAAATTGATCTAAAGAATTAATTTTGTCCCGGTGTTGGCCGGCTAAACGTGATTTCATGCCTTTTTAACGACTTTTAAGGAGGAGCAAGGCCAATGTTGAGGTTAGACAACAAAACCCTTTAACAGCCATTAACTTCAAACTGGTGCATTTGCGGATCATAGCCCAAGAAGAACAAATGTTCCCCGCATTATGAGCTTTCGATTGATATCAAATTTATAATATTTTGAGAAATTTGAAAAAATCGATATTTTTGCTATATGGGTACCAGTCCGACAGATTGGGATGCAGCGACCACGTTGGGCTACTTAGCTGGAATAATTGTAGTCAACACTGAACTACAGCCACCAGAAACAACGAGAAACGAGATATTTGGCATTTGGTAGCTGCTGATTGCAATAGTCTCACGTAATAGGCAAAAATCGAAAAAATCAAAATTTTGGTAAAAAACCAAATTTTTAGTGACAAAAAAATCTCGAAACTGGGCAAAGATTATGAGCATCATTTGATATTGTTAGAAACGTCTACTTGTGATTTGTTGGAATCAGATTTTTTTAGTTAGGCCTTTAAATTTATGTAACGCTTGATCAAAGTTGAAACACCCCAGTTTTCAACAACGAAAAACGTCAAATTTCACAGTCAGCAAGCTTCAAAAATTATGTTAAAAAATTGAAAGGCCACACTCAAAAATCTAATTCCAACAAATTAAAGTATACAAATAGACGTTTCTAATGATACCAAATTATGCTGATAATCTTTGCCCAGTTTCGAGATTTTTTGACACTAGTCAAAAAATTGAAACTTTTCCAGTTTCCTATGTTTAACACATGAGATCTCAACTTTGAAGTGAAATTACTCATTAAACATAAAAGATACGACTTTAATTTCAAAAACTCGTTAAAATATACCAATTGGAGAACAAAATATGTGAAAATGAGCAAAATCGGAGATGGTCGAAAAATCGGCCAAAAATGGACCCCCCCCTTAAGTTGGCTTAACCCAAGGTTTAATCATACAACAATTTTGAATAGATAGTTCCTTAAACTATAAAACGACATAGGCTCTTCCATAATTTTAATTATTTTCAATCAATCTACGAACCAATTCAACTAATCACAAATAATCTATGTCCCACGATCTTTGTTCGATCTGATCTCGAAGAGTTGGACTGGTGCTTGTTTACTATGGGAATGGGCGAACACCGATGACATCGATTTTGGGCAAAAGCGAGACCAGGAATTTAGAGGAACAGCAACAGCACATAACGCTTTGTGGACACTTCTTTTGAAATCCCCGAAATTTGAAGACCCGAAGTTTCAAACTTTCTGTGCAGAAACTTAGTTCAAAGAAGAATTAAATTACAAAATGAATAAAGCAGAAACCAATTGATACATTCTGCGTTTCAAACTAATCCGGTAACCTTGGACTCATGAATTACGGCCTTTCAAAGTTCTTAGAAGTGTCAAAGGTTGTACTTTAATGTTACATCTACAATAGTTTCGGCATTAGAATGGTTGTGGGTAAAAGCAGGACAGTACATTTTACAGATATAGATTAGTATTCATTAAAATCTATCTTTTTTATGAATAGTAAAGCAATAATTTAGTGAAATGTTTTAAGTAAATAAAATTTAATCGAAACCTTATTGTTTTTGCAGAATAATTTGCAAAACTTTATGTATGATTCTTTATAATTATTCATTTCATTTAATGTTTCAATGTTTCAATTTCAATTTAGTTAAACTTTCTCTAATTTGAAAACACATACAGAATTTTCAAAAATTATTGAGAAATATATATAACTACTGTGGAGCTGCAACATCAATTAGCTGGGGTTTATTGCGCCTTTTACCAAGTAGAAGCTGATTCTGAACTACAGCAGGAACGCAGTGGAGAAGGTAGGAAATAGGAAATAGGCATTGCTCGCTTGCAGGCTGCGCGTTATAAAAGCCTATTTCCTACAAATACGTGAAACTAGGCGCGAAATTGCCAAATTTTCATGTTCATGGCTTATTTTAACGCTGAGACTAGAATGGCACAATCGCTCCCGGACACAGTCCTACAACTTGTATTCGAGTAACTACAAGTGCATTTGGATTTTAGAATTTAGAACAAATGCTAAATTCTCTAAATCCTAATTCCTAAATTCTAAAGTCTAATTTTACAAATTATAGGAAAAATAAGTGGAATGTTTAAATTTCTTATAACACTTTTTGAAATTTTTGAAATTTAGAGTATATTTCTAAAATATCTTCTTGAAATTTTTAGAAATTCGAAATGATACTAGAATCCCCGGACATTCCCCGGACATTAAGACCTTAAAACTGGACATGAAACAAATTCATCTCTTAAGACTTAAGACTAACGACTAAAGACTAAAGACGTCAGTGTGAACCAAAGCAAGTCAAGACTAAAGACTTTAAGACTTAAAACTAACGACTTAAAACTAAAGACTTAAGACTCCAGTGTGAACCCGGCTTAATTAGTTGCTACATATGAGTAAAATTTAATTCATAAACTGAAATCTGCATTATTTCTGGCTTTGGTGCAAAATTTCCCCCCGGAAATTTCACACCGGTGTAAATTTTCCGGGGGGAAAATCCACACCGGTGTAGTTTTTCCGGGGGGAAATTTTACACCGGGGGAAAAACTGCACCGTGACAATACCGATTGCGAAGTCACGGCAAACATTAAGTTGTCAAACTAAGAGAGTTTTGTAAATAAATCTAACTAAATCTTTCAGGTGTACTATAATACAAAGAATGCAGCACATTCCTAACTGAATCGCGAAGGCGACTTGGAATTGATGCACAGTGCGCCTAACCTAAGCATAAATGACAGTTAAAAATTACTATGTTAAAGCTAGAATTAACTACAGTAAGAGGTAGTTAAAGTCAATTTCGAACGAAATTTGGTTGTAATTGCTTGTTGACAAAGTTTAAAGTAATTAAATTTCTTCGTTTGTGGATGTCAGCTCAGAGTTTCCTTGTCAACACTTTGTGGCTCACAATATATACTCGTTCTGAGCCGTCATTCTGCTATGGCACCCTTCACTAGGTAGAAACTTGTAATCTTCCTCCCACTATTTCTGTCTCAACTTGCTAAATTTGAAGAAAAGGCGAAAATTTCATGTAGGCTATAATTTTGCTGAAAAAGAAACACCAATACTTTAAAATATTACTTTTACTTTCACTGTGTTTTATTATGATTACAGACGTAGGAAGTTTTGTGTCTCCGAGAACCAGACCAAACTTAACTTGCACATTAAAAATTCCATACTTTACTGGTATAATACTGCATTAAAACGGAGACTGAAAACGAACAATATTCAGTTTTATATGATATTTCGAAAGGTTTTTAGGTGGTGATTTCCTGGAATAGAAAGCTTCGAAAGGCAATTCGTTCATTACTTGAAGCCATGGAGCCAGTCTGTTCATTAAATTATAGCTTATGTACTTATTCTGGGTTCTTTACGGAAGCATTGCATTTTCTATATTCCTTTCTATGGCGTTGGCAAATCAACCAAGATCTCAAAGTAAAGGTTATACCTAGAATGATATCTAATTATACCTCCGCTGAAGACTTTAAATTTGATTTAGTAGAAACGATTCTAAAACTGTGTTGAATTACTGTAGCTCGTCCTGATGCCAATAACGGGACCTGCGGTCACGTACAATTTTAAAACTACTAGAAAATAGTTTCATAATTCCAATCCTTTGACTGAGCCTATAAAAATCACTGAATGAGAACACCCGGAAACCATGGCGCAACCTATACCTAACCCAACCAGTACAATTCGAAGTACGAAATTGAAAAATTCTACTTTTCCATGAGTAGAAAAAATTTATTCAAGCCAAGCATCTAAGGGAAGAAAACGCACTCAACAAGCTGTTAAAATGCAATGTTCGATACAGTATAGGTTCTGTACTGTAGTTTAAAAGAGAGTTCTGTAGAAATCTAAAAGAGAGCTCACAATAAAGATCTGACAACTTTTTATGTGACTCATTTCAGAAAATGATAAAAGTTAATTGAACGAACAACTCCATTTAAGAAGCGCTTTACTTTTGCTTCTTCTTCTTCTTATGCATTTAATTGAGATTTTTGTATTATGACACTTATTTTATTTCTGCTTTTCTGAGTCATACACCTCAAGGAATGACATTTTCAGTTTTCAACAACTATTTCAAACCCTTTTATATAGTTATTGTTATAAGTTTAGCTGCTGTACTTCAGGATAGCAAAAACATGAACTGGCTCAAAGTAACAACTGGCTTTCTGCATTAGCAGTTAGCCAATCTCACAAAAGAACAATTACAATATCGCTACAGCATAGTAACATATCTAAGGATTGTTAGCTATCTTTATCTGTCTACAACACCTCCACCTCTATTTTTAATTCTGTCTTTTGTATTTCTCTCTTTCATAGGCCAGGGGGTCCTGGCGCCTTGTCGGTCTTCTGTATCTTGCTGGGTATCGTCGTGGCGCACCTGGTGGGCTAGCTGCTATGTGTTCTGGGCCAGCCTGTATCGCAGGGCCGACAATCGGCAAGCCCGCTGCCGCACCGGCCCCGACCGCTGGGCCAGTCTGTACCGCAGGGCCGACACCCGGCAAGTCCGCTGCCGTCCCAATCGTGGTACTACCTGCCCAGCTAGGCAGGTACCAGTCCAGTTCGGCTTGCGACTTCTCTGGTTCCCTTCGGCGAACTTGGCTGATGTGGCGCCTGAGAATTCCGTCGTCATTACTCTTTACTTGTACGATACGGCTGCCTTCCCATCCGTACACGGTCCCTCGTTCCCATGCACCCTTTCCATAGTGATAACGAAGGAACCATACCAGCTGTCCTTTCTTGAATTTTGTAGGTTCGGCAACCTCGTGTCCGTCTCCCTGCTTGCAGCTCTCTCGCCAGTGGTCATACTTTGTAGATATATTTCGACTCCACAACAGTTCTGCCGGCGATTTCCCCGATTCTTTCTTGGTCGACCTGTAAGAAAAGAGAAGATCAGAGACCGCTGTGCTTAATCTGTGTTTCGAGGCAAACGGAGCGCTCCCTAGTTTCTGTTTAAACATCTTCACATATCTCTCAGCTAGGCCATTCGACTGAGGATGCTGCGCCGGAGCAAGAATATGACGAATGTTATTCTGTAGGCAAAACTGCTGAAACAAACGCGATGTGAATGAAGTTCCGTTGTCACTCACAATGCACCTAGGTAACCCGTAGATTGCAAACATCCGTTAAAGTGCACAGATTGTAGGTTGTGAAGACACATTTGGAACGGCGACAACCTCTAACCATTGAGAGTAACTATCGACCACCAACAACCAATAGTTCCCGTGAAAAGGGCCCAAGTGGTCTATATGTACGCGTTCCCAGGCTTTGAGAGACGGGGGCCAGGAACTGTTTTGGGCTGGAGGGTTACTTTGGTTACTTTGACAGTGTGTACACCTTGCCACAAATTTCCGGATGTCTGAATCTATTCCGGGCCACCACACGTATTGCCGGCCTCTTGAAGCCATTCGGGTTTGACCCAGATGACCTTTGTGCAAATCTTGCAAGATTGCGCTACGCAAACTCTTCGGGATGATTATTCTGTGCCCCCACATAAACAGACCATTTGATTCTACAAATTCGTACCGTTTAGAGTAGAATTCCTTCATGTGGTCGGGTATCTTCTTCGGCCAACCGTCGTTATGCCAACTCTTCAGCTTCTGTAGCTCTGGATCCTCTGCAGTCTTCTCACGGAGATCCTTGATGCCAATGGGGAGAGGTAATGTTGTCAACCAGTATTCAGCGAGCGCATGAACTTCGCGACTTTCAGGATCTTCCTTTCCGGTTCCACCACCGGTTGACGGCAGTCGAGAAAAGGCATCTGCGTTGCCATGGCTAGCGGTGGAGCGATATTGAATCTGAAAAGTCAGTGACATCAGTATCAAAGCCCAACGTTGTAGTCTGCTTATTGAAAGAATGGGTAAGGCCTTGGAAGGGTGAAACAGGCTCGTCAGGGGTTTATGATCCGTTTGCAAAATAAAGTATGTACCAATTAGATACATGTAGAATCTTTTAACAGCAAAGATTATAGCATAGGCTTCCTTTTCGATCTGAGAGTATTTCTTTTGTGTATCACTTAGCGTTTTTGATGCAAAAGCAATGGGCCTTTCAGACCCGTCAGGAAATTTGTGGCTGAGGACTGCGCCAACTCCGTATGCAGACGCATCACAAGCCAAAATAATTGGAAGTTTGGGATCAAAATGGCACAAAAGTAGTTCCGACTTCAGTAGATTCTTTATTTTTGCAAAGGAATCTTTACAGTAGTTGCACCAGTCCCACGTTTTGTCTTTTTTTAAAAGCTGATAAAAGGGATAACATATTTGAGAGAAATTTGGTATGTACTTGTTGTAATATGTTATCAAGCCAAGAAAGCTTTTAAGTTGTGATACATTCTGAGGGGCTGGCATACTGTCGATTGCCCCCAATTTTGTCGGAATTGGGCGTACTCCATTAGCAGAAACCTTGTGACCCACTAATGTTACCTCTGTTTTCCGAAACTCACATTTCTCCAATCCCAGTCTACCGTTAGCTTCCAAAAAACGAGCGAAAACTGCCCGAAGATTGTTGTCGTGTTCTTCTAGCGTTTTGCCCCCTACTATTATGTCGTCCAAAAACCAAGCTACTCCCTCTAGCCCTTGCATTAAATTGTCCATGTAGCGTTGAAATATTCCTGGAGCTGACGCAACCCCAAACGGTAGGCGTTGATATTGCAGTAGCCCTAATGGGGTATTTATGACACACAGTAGTCTACTTTTCGGGTTTAGTTGAACTTGGTGATATGCTCGTGACATATCAAGTTTGGAGAAATACTTTGCCCCGTTGAGCCGGTGCAGCATTTCTTCAACCTTAGGCAATGGATGAGAGTCAATTTCAATACAAGAGTTAATAGTTACTTTAAAGTCTGCACATACCCTGATGCTCCCATTCGGCTTGATGATAGGCACAATGGGCGCCGCCCATTCGGAAAAAGGAACTGGCTTCAGGATACCCTCATTTATTTCTTTCTTCAACGTTTCTATGACCTTGTCCTGCAGTTTGAAAGGAATTGATCTTGGATTATAGAACTTTGGAATTGATTCCGGCTTCAATGTTATCTCAGCTTCATATAGATTCAGGGCCCCCAGATCTGACGAGAACACTTTCTTGAATTGTGTGAGCATCCGTTGTAGTGATTGATCTTCTTCAATTTGAGCACACCAGTGCGATGGATCGGTTTTCGAGGCCGCTGCCAGATTTTCCCAATTCACAGGAATTTCTGTTAGCCATGATCGTCCCATTAGCGGTCTTGAAGTGCCTTTAACTACATACACATCGCAAACTTTGGCTGCGCTGCACGTCTCGCTTTTCACTGAAACTGACGCCACCCCGACAACGGGAACTTCCGTTTTAGTATAGGTTTGAAGTTTTATAGTTGTCTGCATCAAAGGCGTTGACTTACAGATTCCTTTCCAGGTGTTTTCATCAATCACAGAAACGCTTGCTCCGGTATCCACTTCCATCTGAATCCAGAAACCATTTATGCAGATTGGTGTCAGCCAAGGCTTAGTTTGCGGTTGACTAACCTCGTGAAGTTCCCACATGATGGAATCTTCTGGGAAGCCGCTTTCACTAACGGGTTCTGCAGTGCCAGGTTTATCTTCATCGTCGTCTTCGATGACTCTGTTGATAGGTGCCTTTTTGGTGTTCCTCGGCGTAGCTGGCGGTCTTCTCTGCTGCCTGCTTGCTGTCGATAGTCTTTGGCGGCACACTCTCGCAAAGTGGCCGACTTTTCCACAACTGTTGCAAGTTTGATCCTTTGCTGGGCATCGGTGATTCTGGGTTGATTTCAAACCACAGCGGGAGCAAAATTCTGTCTGCTTTGGACTTCGAGTTCCTGAAGTTGTCCAGTGCACTGATTCAGTTGTTTGCGAACCAAAGCGTAACTGTTGCAGATTCATAGCATCCATTTCTGACGTTTCTAAGGTTAGTGCTAGTTTCACTGCCCTGCCAAAGGTCATTTCTTTTTCACTTAGCAGTTTCCTTTGTATTCCTGGATTCATCATCCCCACAATCAGTCTGTCACGCATCTGCTCATCAATCGATTCCGCTGAGAATCCGGCACGCGTTGCTAATCGGCGTAGTCGGGCAATGAAATCATTCAACTTTTCTGATTTGTCTTGGTAGGCAGTGTAAAAACGAAATCTTTCCATCAGCTGCGTAGGTTCTGGGTCTAAGTGATCTGCTAGAAGCTTGCAAAGTTGCTGGAATGTTTTGTTTGTCGGCTTCTCTGGCGCCGTCAAGGATTTGAGAATGTCGTATGTGTCCGGGCCGATAGATGCGATAAGATAGGCTACTTTCAACGGATCAGCTTCGACTTGCTTTACCATCAAAGCCGCTTCCAGCCGTTCTTGATATCCTGTCCATGTCTCTGAACTCCCATCAAAAGATCCAAAATATAATGTGTCCATATCGCAGCGCCAATGTTATAAGTTTAGGCTGCTGTACTTCAGGATAGCAAAAACATGAACTGGCTTAAAGTAACAACTGGCTCTCTGCATTAGCAGTTAGCCAATCTCACAAAAGAACAATTACAATATCGCTACAGCATAGTAACATATCTAAGGATTGTTAGCTATCTTTATCTGTCTACAACAACTCCCTAAAAATCCATCAAATTCCCCTTAAATATTATGTTGTTATAATTGTTGGGAACCCGATGATTTTGTATAGTCTTATATGTAAAGGCCCCTTTAAATAATTTGCGGTGCTAACTTTATGCTCTTATTTTAAAAATCAACGGAAACCTTTAATTTTTTATTTGCGAGCGTAAATTTAACATTGCACTTATTTTTGGCTTAGCAAAGATAGACCTTCCCATTATCAACGCATAACAATCTTCTCCTTTTGTGATGACGCCACGTTTCAGTCAGTTGGGAGTTTTCTGCCTTAGCGTGTGGTCGGTCCTTAAAGTTGGGGGCCCCCTCTTTCGAATTTCTGCTGATTACACTCGTAAGTTTCTTTCGCCTTTTTCTTTCAAATTCCTTTAATCCTATTTATTCTAACCCCCCAATTTAATTTATAACCCTTGTCCTTTTTGTTTGATTTTAACTCCTAACTCCCCCATCCTCTTCCCCTCCTTTTCTGCGGGGTTGCCCCCGTTCCTCTGAGTCTATTTTTGCTAGCTAATCTCCCCTCCCCAATTTTGTTCCCGTTCCCCCCATTAATTGCTGGTTCCCTCCCCATCTTATTGTCACCCCTGTTTATATTCCTTGTTACTGTTTATTTGGTGCGTAGCCCACTGTATTTGCTTGTCCCACTCTGGGTAGCCCAGGTGGAATTCTCTGTCGTAATCCTCCTGTTGGTTTATTAAATCGCCCAGTTGTCTTTTGTCGTTCCTTTTAAAATAACTTTTATTAATTGTATTTACTAAATATGATCTCGATAACTAGCTAGGTAGTGCTCTGGGAGTAGCCCTTCCCCCTTGGCGAGGTTTGTCAGCGTTGTGAGAGCCGCCTGGACCAAAGACCTCCACCCGCAGTCCCAAGTCAGCGTTCGTTGCACTCAGTCCTAAGTAGTGGCGTTGAGCTCTGTGATTTAATTCCCGGCTCACCCCATTACACTAAGATGGCAGAAAATTACATAATTGGCTTGCTCGGTAGTCTTGGGTAAAAAAGAAATTGACTGCTACAGAGAGGTGTCGGAGTGAACGGCCGAGCACTCAAATTGGAAAGAAGGAAATGTCCTTAGATTAGAAACTAAAACTATACCTCCAAAGATTGGAGACAAGTTATAGCAGGACCCTGGTCGAATTTCCTAATTAATATTTACATTTACAATGTTCAACGTTTATAAAAAGGTCTTGATTTAGACTGTAATATGGTCAAAGGGGGCCTTTTTCACCCCTATAAATGTATACATTAATTTTCTAAAAAACCTTTACCAACAGAATCTACAATGCCTGAGTTCAACGACAATTGTGATATGGCTTAGTGTTAATTTGCCGTGCTTTATCCCGATGCCACAAACTAGTTTTGACTAATACTTGGGTGCTGGTAAAACCCAGCCCAGCCCCCAGCCCCAGCCTCCAGCCCCGATGGGTAAAACCCAGCCCTCCAGCCCTCCTTGGTAAAAACCAGCCCAGCCCCAAGGGTAAAACCCAGCCCCCATTTTCCAGCCCCAAGGATAAAACCCAGCCCCTATTTTCCTGCCCCAAGGGTAAAACCCAGCCCCCATTTTCAGCCCCGTTTTCCAGCCCCTGAGGTATTAGGTTTTTCCCAGCCAGCAGCATGAAACGGCCCATATAAATTCCATTCATCTGGACCAGTTTCTGACAGCAAGCAGTGAATATGGGCAAGAGTACATAATATGGGTGTGCCACTAGGCCACGTTCACAGGGTCGGTGGTGATTAACACTGGCACAAAGTGTTTTTGTCTTTTGTTCGAAGCTAGATGTTCGCTCACATTTTCTTAGAGGTGTGTGGAAAATGTAATTAGACATTGTGAAGTTAAATCAGCTTGAACAATCGCTTATTTCTGATATTTACAATATGCACTATTTCTTTTAAGATTAAACGGATTAGATTTAGATTAATCCGCATTAAAGAATCAGAACCTTAAATTAAAAGGAATAAAATATCATCCAGCGAGTTAAAAGATTTGAACGGATAAAATTGAATCTCATTTGGCTAATGGACCAAGGCCTAACCTAACCCTTACCCGACATTAAAGACAGCTATTAACATAGCATTGTTTGCCCTTCAGGACGAGAGGGACTACTTTTTCTTTCTCGCTAAGGGGGTCAACCGTTTTTTGTCGGTCTGGGGGTAGTCTGCACCGCCCTCGTTCCCCCTACGTTATCCTATGGCTATTAAAATTAAAACCGACTGTTTTTTTTAATCAGTTTAAAAACTAAGATACTGAAATTCAACTATAATTGCCTTTCTTCAAATTGCCTTCACTGGTCGGACTGCCAGTCTGTGACAGCTTAGTCGGACTGGAGCCAATAGCCGTCAAGAGTGTTAAATATTTCACATTTAACTTGCATTTTGTCTAACCGAGGACTATGGTACTGGTCGGGCGAGACCCCACTTTTCTGTGCTTGCTCTCAGGAACTGGTCCAGGTTAATGGAATTAATACATAGATCGGGGCATGCTGCTGGCTTGGAAAAACGTTACCCCAGGTGTTAGAAAAAAGTGGCTGGAAAACACGGTCAGGAAAACGGGGGCTGGAAAAAAGGGGCTGGAAAAAGGGGGCTGGAAAACGGGGCTGGGTTTTACCCTTGGAGCTGGGCCGGGTTTTACCCAACGGGGCTGGCAGTCGGGGCTGGACATTACCCAAGGGGCTGGAGGCTGGAGGCCGGGTATTACCCACCGGGGCTGGAGGCTGGGGCTGGGGGCTGGGCTGGCTTTTTTTACCCACACCCTAATACTTCCTTATGTGTACGGTGCAAGATGTCAAGACGATAAACTACTGCGTGCAGTGCACACAAATTACTGAGATGCACGCTGTAGAGTGCCCACAAATTACTGAGATGCACGCTGTGGAGTTGGACTGTAAGAAATGAAATTGTCACTTCAGCACCCGAACAATTCTGTCCTCGACTGGGATTCGAACCCACGACTTCCGGTTTAACAGTCCGATGCTCTCCCAACTGAGCTATCGAGGCTACAGACACTCTAAGTTAGAAGGAGTTTGTATCCAAACTGAATTGACAAGAAATGAATAAAGTGTTTTACAACGCGGACATACGCATGACCCAGGGCGAGGAACACTCTGGTGTGCTGCCTACAATGCCGAAATGTAATTGTTCAATGGGAAAACTGACGACATATGTTTGGCCTTCACTTCACTTAAAGCACTCAAATTAACACTAAACCATATCACAAATTTGTTGTAGCACGCAACATTGTGCACTCATTAATTACGCCCAAATACTTGTGAAACCCTCGCGCAGGGCACTCGTGCGCTTCGCGCACTCGTGCCCTGCACTCGGAGTTTCACAAGCATCCGTGCCTTAAATTACTGAGTGCACGCTGGCCCGTGCTACAACCTATACATGTTAAGTAATTTTGCGGTTGAATAGTCTGGTCCCTTTTTCAGCTTAGCAAACATAAACCATTCCTAGACTTCTGGCAGAGCTCTGACCATAACAATTTCAACTCCGTCATTAAGTTTTACGCCGGTTTTATGGTTAAGGCCTAGCGTAGTAGAATTCCAAAAAAACTAATAAAATCATACTCCACAACCACAACCAGCCAAGTGATTAAATTAATTAATTTATCGAGTTGAAAATTATAAATTAATATGGCGCTCATACTTGTGTTGGCGATATTGTATTATCCCTTGAGAAGCCAACAATATTTTGTTTTTGTAACTGAAGAGGCCATACCCACACTGCAGCAGAGCACAGTCACAGCGAGCACTTAGTTATGTATGGTTCGTAGATAGTAGAGTTTGTTGGCCGGCCGGGCGGCCGGCAGGCCTGGAGTGGAGCCATTCCGGCCGGTCGGCCTGGTTTGACCGACCGGCCGGCCAGCCTGTTTGACCGAGCCGGTCGGCCGGGTTAACAAGCAAAGCCGGAGCCGGCCGGATCCGGCAGGGCGAGTCATAAAACAAAATACTAGTAGGTATGTAGGACCCGACGCAGAATTTACTTCTATACGAGCAGCACTTACGGATCAAAAGAGTAAATTTTCAGAGAGTACTGAAACCTCCACAATATTCTATGAAACTACAGACAGACATCAAAATTATCTACAGTAAGACAGTCGCTTTCTCATTCTCACGCTTTATGTAATTTCTTTAGGAACCAAGTATACAAATACCGAGTCAATTTGTTGTCGACTGGCTGATCTCGGACAAAGGCTTGTGTCCTGAGTTTAAAGTAGATTACGTGATCGGTTAATTGGTTTCGTAGGATAGTACTTATCAATATTATATATTATAAAACTATCAAACTGAGCTAACGAGTTATGAATTGGTATTCCCCTCTGGTTAAGTGATCTCAAAACTCAAGTCAATCCATTCAAATTGTGGGAAGATAAATTAGCTAATTGTTAACTTGGTAAAGTTACTATAATTGCAATCCGACAAAAAACTGATGCCGACTGAAAAAGTCGTCTCATTCTCCGAGACTGTACACAATTGTCAACTGTTGTTATTAGGCCAACTTTTGATGGTTGTTAAGAGAGCGCTACAGCTGAGACAAACCTGGCTAGGTAACACTTACAAGCTGGTTCTCAAACGTCAGAGAAAAGACAGAGGCAGGAAAAAGGGAGAAGATGGAGCGTTGGAGACAATTTCAGCCAATGAAAAGACTCACGTAGTTTGCCTTCAGTGATGGAGGAGAGACTCGAAGGCTTTATGAGCCTGAAGCCTACGCACTATCTCTGTTTTCATGAATGGGGCTCAGAGCTAGCATTCAGTTAGTGAATGAAAAATGTCAGTGTAGCTGGAACTATAAATGCTAATAGAGGGGGGTGCCATTCAATTAGCCCCTTTTGGAGGGGGTAAACCAACCAATATTGAGTCTCTGTCAAGAGCTAAGCTAACAGGAGCGGTATTTGTCTTTGATCCACGCCCCCTCTCATGAAATAAAGACATACCCACTGGTGGGGGAGAGAAGAAAAATTAATGAAATTATGCCCTTTTCAGACCAGCCCACCTGACGCCAATTTGAGCCATAGACTGAAAAAGGCTGAAGAAAACTGATAGAGAAATAGCTCAAACTGGTTTGGTAGGCGCATATGTATGCGGGTCTCTCAGTATATATTTGCACATCTCTAAATAGGATCTGAAAAGCTGAACAGCTGAAGCCAGCAACTGGCTTTTACCCACGCACGAATTATCAATGATAACACTCTCTGAAAGGTATAGCATGAACGGCATAAAACCTGATCCTGCCCATACATTAGCAGAAGCCTATTGGGAATATCAAAAGCACAGAACGTACGTACATCAAATGGAAAATGTGTGTTCAGTTTTGAATTGAACGCTGGTTTTAAATGAATCTGTTTACAACTAAAACTCAACCAGCTCGTCCACAAATTTGCGTAATCCATCAAATTATAAATGAACACAGGTCTGTTTAGTCTGTTTTGGACGTTGTTCGCCGTTTACGTCATGACAGGTTTTGTTTATGTCAAAATCTTAGGTGAACACCTGACTCGCTGCATAGCAAATTAGTTTACTACTGCTAATATCATTAAGACTAAATCATGAATTATTGTCCAATTACGTAGCACACTACATATCTCTGAAAAGAGTAGGATGTTCAATGGCAATATTAATAAAATTAATAATCAACTGGGTGGAAGGGGAATGATAATCTTTACAGTTGATGCAGTTTTACTACAACTACATAAATAGGGTTGTCCCCGGGCCGTGTAGTACCGGGTTGGGCCGGCCCGGTTTACGCCCGGGCCCGGAAAATTTTGAGTTGGGCCCGGCCCGGGACCAGCCCGGCTCTGGCTGAAAGCCCGTCCCGCTACCGGGCCCGGTTTTTTAGGCCGGGCCCACCGGGCCTGGCGGGCTTCCGGGCCCACCGGGCCTACCGGGCTCACCGGGCCTGCCGGGCTCACCGGGCCGGCCTGGCTCATCGTGTCTGCCGGGCTCAGTTTGCGAGTCTGGGACTTCCTGCGGCCCGGGCTTTGAGCCGGGCTTAGTAGCGGGCCCGGGCTTTGGAGCCCGGGCCTATCACCGGGCCCGGGGATTTGAAGCCGGGCCAAGGCCTTGGGCCGGGCCGGGTAGCGGGCTCCGGGCTTTGATTGGGCTCCGGGCTTCTTAAAGGGCTCCGGGCTTCTTATCGGAACAACCCTACAACTAAGTAAACTTATTCTGCGAGGAAAATTTTTTGTTGATTTTAGCCCATGTTAAGATAAAAGTCATTTTTTGATGCGCTCGGACCTACAATTTGTTTTACCTGGAGCTTTTATTTTCATGGGGGTTCTTGGGGTTCTGGGGGTTCTTAATTTTTTGTAGAGATTTGATCTATAGCTATGTTTAGTTTCATTTTCTGATGGGGGTTCTGGGGGTTCTTGGGGGTTCTTAACTTTTCGAAGAGATTTGATCCGTAACTACATATATTTAGTTTCAAATTTTTGATGGGGGTACTGAAAATTTTTCAAGAGATTTGATCCTCCACTGTTTAGTTTTAAGTGTTTGCTGGAAGTTCTGAGGGTCCTGGAGTCCGGGTATACCGAAAAGTGTGTGCGTTGCCTGGACTTAGATCTAGGACGAACTTGTTCTTCTTGTCGTCAGCTTTCGATTGATACCTATATTGTGGATATTGAATTTAGCATATACACAAATTTCAGTCGAAATTTATGAGAAAAGCCAGGAGGACCCCCCCCCCCCAGTACACCCCGGTTATATGCTACAAATTTGATGATTGGGATACTTATACACGTGTTAAACATATCATGTCTGCGGAAGTGTCTGTTGAAGGAAAGGATCCGCAACGTAATCACATACAAATCAAAGTCCTGGATACAAACGCATGAAAAAATTGAGAACCTCCTTTTTCTGATGGGGGTTCTGAGGGTTCTAACATGGGTTCTAACATCTTGACATGGGCCTTGATTTTCAAGGCAATGGAGTTGATCTTGTTCAGGATATAACTTAACTGGTAGTATTTAATACAAACAAGCATGCTATAAACAAATAATCTTTAAACACTCTGGCACAAACAGGGAACAGTATGTAGCAGAAAGAAAAACAAAACTGAACACTTAACATTTACCATTTACCCGCTATGTTCGAAAATGTGAAAGTCTAATGAACTTAATGACGGTGATGAACTGACAATCTCAATTCGATTGCAATTCCCTTCAGATTCTGTTCGTTTGAGTGGAATTAACGAAAATCCTAATCTTAACTGTTCAACTTCAGCATCAGTCCGCATAAATTTCTAAGGAAATTGTTAGCCTAAATGTCACCAGAGAGCGAATTGAACTTTAGTACATTTAAGTTGTCTTGTGAAAACATGTAGTATCAGGAAGTCATGGTCAGAACTCAATTTCCGTTCCCATGGAATTCTTAAATAAGAAAAACTTACCACAAACGCGAAACATTGCTAATACTCTGTGGTTTGCTTGGCAATGGCATGTAACAAATAGACACACTCGGTGGTTAATTCTCCTCAACTCTTTCAAAAATTCTCATTGCATTTATTAAAATTTTTATCTTGCTTTTAATTCCATCGTCACTTTCCATTTACATGATCGACTCCTATGGGGGCAGAATATGTCAGTCAACCCAGCGGAGTCTGCTAAATCCAAATTCGGAGAGGAGTTCGCCGCGTTTATTTTTCAACGAAAATTATGTAACACTCAGACTTTTTTCAGGTCACTTTATAAAGCATACACTAATCGAGAATAGCGCTTGTTGCTTGTTATTTTTGTTTATTCTTAAATTAGGAACAAACAAATCAAGGTTAACCGTAAGGCACAATTTTATGCTACATAGACTAAATATTATTAAGAGTGCATATGCCAGTCCAAACATGAAGTAAATAAACTTGAATCTCATCATTTTGCTTAAATTTTCCTTTGATCAAATATTTAATTCCTCAGCTTCAATTCAATACGCTCTAGGTTAATGAATTTGTTCAGATGCATTTCTTGAAAACACTTTCCTAATTAAGTCCTAGTGCTGTTCAGTTGGAAGTCTATATAAATTTTAAGTATGAAATAAGATTGTTTTGGTCACGACCAAACTCTTTGAGCCCCAGGGAATCTTCAACAGTCGCTCTACAGTACGAAATGAACGGAAAACTAATATTAGGTAGTATTAGCCTAACAGAGAGAAAGAAGGCTACGGCTCTTGATTCATTTCTGTGTCCCGTTGGCAAAGGTGGGTGCATAATTACTTAGGCTGGAACAGTTTTCAGCTTCGTAGCACGCAATCAATGAAGCACCTACGCTCTACTAAATGTCAACATTTGGCTTAGAAAACAGAGATACTGCGTCAATTCATGACGCAATAGGGTCTCTCCTTCTTTTGCACTGGTGACTCTCCAAACTACCGAAAACTAAACTGTCAGAATAAATCTATGGGGTAAGATGGGAAAGGGGGAACCAAATTAATACGCCTACGAGCTCAGGAAAATGGCTTTTATGTGGACCGGAATTAAGAATGAAGAAATTTCACTCTAGGACTGCTTTTTGCACTGATGTATGACTTTGGAACTAATTACATTAAAATGTACCTACGCCTGTAGCCAAGGGTTTCTCCAATTTCTTTTTAGCCTAATCCTTTTCTATTCACGACAACAACCGACATCAGCGACTCTCTCAAATCACTAATCAAATGGAGATATATCTGAATAGCTACAGGATCAGGTTTCTTCAATGAAAAAAGCCTTTCTTCCGAAAAATAGATTTCGAAGGAAATTTTCATAAAGACAAACTGTTGGGAACTGAGCCAGACGCTGCTTATGAAGATTGTCTTTGTAAAAACTCGTTGTCATAACTTCACCAGGATAATAGCGGAGTAAACGAGTTACAGTTTTAAAAATAGCTATTGTTTCAGAATTAAAAGCTGAGAAAGTAAAACTAACTTTATAAATTAACAAATTCTTCGTTTTTGCAAATTGAAATCGACAGATTGTTATCTAACTGAAACTAAGCTACTGACAACACTAAGAACTAGAGACCTTCACTAGGCCCCTAAGCCCGGCCGGAGCGAGCCTAAGGTCAAACGGGCCAGGCCGGGCCGGGCCTAGTACCACAGCGGACCGGGCCGGGCCTGGTACCACAGCAGGCCGGGCTTCGCGCCGGGCTTGTTGGCTTGGCATCTAAAAGTTTTGGCAATAAAGTATTAGAATTTTTATTCTTTTCCAAAATAAATTTTGGATTATCATTGGTTTTTATTCCGATGTTTTTTCCTAACTCTTTCGCAAATAGCGTTTAATGGCTTACGCAGTTAAGCTTACTTGTGTTTACATATCCAATTCTCCTACATTAGCATCTGAAGTTTTGTATTTATTTAATTTATTTTTAAGATTAAAGTATTTTTACTTCCAAATCATTATTAATAATTTATTGCAGAGTTGGCTCCGGGTCCGGGTACCCGCGGGTACCCGCGGGCCGGGCCGGGTCCGGGTTCAACTTTAGAACCCGCGGATCCGGGTACCCGCGGGTCCGAATCCGGGTCCGGGTCCAAAATACTGAAGAAACTGGATTTTGGTACCTTACCTTTAGGAATGTTAAAACATTATAATTTGTTGTTTTTCTAAAAAATATTGGTAGAACCGATGTGTTAGGCATTGAGAATGCTTAGTAGTTGTCTAGCTTGTTGTTGTTGTTGTCTTTCTAATTTATGTTGCTCTGCTGGGCTAGAAACAAAATATGTAACTAGAATTGAAAGCCGAAATATGATAACTCTAATTGAGTTAGTATAAGATTTTACAATTCCCGCAAAAATAAATCTACTAAACAAGCTCAAGGACATTGTTTTAAAATACAAGCCCCGAAAAATTCGTTCACCTTCTTTCCTCCAGAGCAATCCTTAGTTATCCGAAGGTCACTCTCTCATTGTCTCTGGACTCATGACAAAAAACTGCTACCAATATCCAAACGAGATCCCAAACTAGCCCTAGCACTCAAATCATATAAAAGTTGTCGTAAAACGTAATCGTACAACATAAAATAAATTTACCTAAAGCTTATCACAGGTTTTATTCATGGCTGGGCTGCAGACTACATGACTGCAGACGACATGACTAAAGCTGCAGTGAAATTATGACTGCAGTGAAATTTCAGAAATCAGTGAAGGTTTGAAATGCAAACTGGTACCCGGATTCGGGTTCTTTTAGATTCGGGTACCCGGATCCGGGTCTGGACGAGTCCGGGTCCGGCCTAACGGGTCCGGGTCCGGGCCGGGTCTGAAATTATGGACCATTGCATGTTAAAATTTGCAACGAAACTAATCAGCAAATTGTTCCCTACACCCAAGAACTGACCGCTGACTGACTGTGGGCCGTATTCACCAAGCCCTGGTAGCCTACCACTGGTAGCTTTTAAAGGTTACCAGTGGTTAAACCAATTGGTTAGTGACAGAGACTCATTTCACCAACATTTTCTAACCAGCGGTAGCATACCACTGGTAGCTTACCGAGAGTTATTTTGCAAACCATCCGTGGGCGTGGTTTGCAGTGCATATTTTCAGAAATAGATGCTGGTTTTCTCATTATTTTTCGTCAGAAAAAGGCCAATAATGTTTTTACTGTATGGCACGAGTTTTATTTATCACATTAAAAATAGGTAGAAAAATATAATCATCCTAGTAAAATCTTTTACATTATGGCGCATACCATAACTTAATAGACATAACTATATATTTCATGTGAACAATGAAGTCTAATTGAGGGCCACCTCCAGTTGGGGACGGCAGCGCAGCTGCAGCTTTTCTCGGCTTGTATTCTGAATGGTTTCAGTTTTCATTGACAAGATCAACTGTGTGCTTTACGGATCCTCCATTGTTTACAGCTTTTGTTCTGCTTTCCTGCTTTCTTTTAAAAAACTTCCTTGTGAGTGAGAACTGATACAAGACCATATTTTATCTGAATCTTAATTAACTGCAGCTATAGCATTTTTAACTGAACACCAATCGCTTCGAGGCTGTGCTGCTCAACATGTGCCCGACAGGAGTCACTAGCTTATAAGAAAGCAATTGGCAAAATAATAAAGAAATGTTACATGGGGAAACGACCACTACGAAAATAAGAAAATTTAAAATTGCAGCAAATATAATTTAAGCAGTCTTGATTTATAGTCACTAATTAAAGTAAGTACGTAAGTGCACGTACGAATATGAAATTATTATTATTATTATGAAATTACATATCTTTGCGAAACACTAAACTTTAAACTAAAAGATAAACATTGCTGTATTAAAACACTTTTAGTGCTAATAAAGAAGGGAAACACGTTAACCAGTGCTCTGCTTTTTGCTTATAGAATTCTCTCTGTTTGTAACCATTGGTTAACCACCGGTAACTTAACCAATTGGTTGTGAATACGCTCGGCTAACCAACTGGTTTTCTTACCGTCTGTAACCCTACCACTGGTAAGCCTACCACTGGTAGGGCTACCACGACTTGGTGAATACGGCCCTGTATGTAATCGCTCAGAATATGTAAATATGAGCTAAGGACCTTTCGCGCGCGAGCTAAACGAGTCAAAATTAACTATCCTAACCCCTTTTCGAGCGAGTTTTAAAAAGCTTTTAACTAGTTTAACTCCAGCCAATTAAAATTAACTCATTTAACTCTTTTAACCGTGGCGCGAAAAGGATCTAGTTAATTGTAACTCGTTTAACTCTCGCGCGGAAAGGCCCTAAGAGAAATCGCTTAAAATGGCAATCTGCGATGAGGTAAAATTATGTGCAATTGAAACACTTATTTAGCCTTTTTATTTTGGCTAACGGCAAAAAATAGTAAAAACGGGCCCGAGCCGGCTATAACCTTTGAGCTTACGGGCCGGACCGGGTCGGGCCTAAGTTGGAGTGGGTCGGGCCTAAGTTGGAGTGGGTAGGGCCGGGTCGGGCCCAGTCTTCTCTTGCATGCCGGGCCGAGCCGGGCTGGTCCGATGTCGAAAATTTTTCTAACGGGCCGGGCAGGGCCGAGGTAGCATTTTCAGGGGTCGTAAATACAGACCCGTGAACATACCGTATAACAAAAGAACCATATAACATGTACCAGGATAACTACAATGAAAAATTTCCAAGTTTATTTTTTCCAGTTAATGCAAGCCAGCGGGATATTTTCGCAATTTAAATGTTAAATTTTCGACACACAGGAACACTAGATTTGACGATAATATAATCATCAGATATATATATATATATATATATATATATATATATATATATATATATATATATATATATATATATATATATATATATATGGTATGTAAATATAAAATCTTTACACCAAAGGGAGGAATCGAACCTAGAAACTCTCATTTAGCATTTCTTGATGAACTAAGATGGTTCCAGTTGGTTCTTTGTTGTGCGCGCAGTTTCGCAGTTGCGCAGTTTCCAACAAATTTCAACCAGTCTTCAATTAACGGCTAACGACTACCTAAGCTCAGTCAGACCCCCCTAAAATTGGTAGTCGTAGGAAATAACTTTTCGCAGCTCTTTCTAGCATTCTTGTTCCAGTCGTAGAAGACTTTCTAGAAAAACAGCAAAAGCTAAATCAGCTATTATGAGAATTATGTAACTGGTTAAGGACGAACCAACGTCTTAGGTTTTGCTAAAAGTTGTAAGCATATATAAATATTAAGCATTAAAAACTACTAACAGCATTCCCAGTATTCTCTCAGCAAACACATAAATTAATCAGTCCCTTGAGACTAAAAGAAAGTCACTAAAGAATAGCAGGTGAACAGAGAATCTTTTAGAACACCTATTTGCTTGCACGCTTTTTCATTGGTAGTGAGCTAATGAGGAGCACGAAACCTACTTGAGACAAGATGCAAATTTTGATAAATAAGCCAGGCAGTGCAGAGGAAGCAAGAAATAATACGAAGCGTTATCCTCTTTGAAATATACGATCGATAGGTTTAAGATATCGAGGGACAGTAAAGTTTTGTATGGTTTCGCGTAGAGATACCATAACATTGCTGCTGATTATCATATCTGCTGATTTCTATCTTTCTTGGTTTCCGAATTTCCGTTCTTCTCCTCCACAATTGGCAGGACCGCTGGAATCAGCCGGATTTGCTCGATGGATCCCTATTAATATAGTTTTACAATCTGGCAAAGCGAAGCGACCTTTACCTATGCTCTCATTTGTTGCAACTTAGTCCTTAGGCTGGACGATTTGTGGGTTGACCTTGCAGCATTGATACAGCAAAAACACACTAACTGCTGTGTATGTGTTCTATCTTGGCCTTAGCAAGTGAATCCACCGATCTGCTAGTGTTACTAAAGCCCGGTTCACGATGAAGTGCTTTGTGCTTTGCCTCCTGTGCTTTGTGCTTTCGTCTCCTGTGCTTTGTGCTCGGGAGACAGTGCTTTATGCTCTGGAGACAGAAAACAAATGATTCATGATGAGAAAGCACAATATCGAAAGCACAGGTCACAGAAACAAGTTTGAAGGGTATTCAAAATTTTGATGTTTTAGAAGACGTTAACAGGAAGAATTTATTGACTTTTTAAATAATATAATTTAATAATAATAATAATAATAATAATAATAATAATAATTAATAACTACACCAATAATAGCTTTTATGAAAACAATAATAATAATAAAAGAAAACTATAAAAGAATTGGCATAAATGTGGTGAATCCCAAAATGAAAGTTTTAGTTCACGAAAACAAACCTAACATGCACAGTAATGTCCTACAGTCCGGCGTTATTTGGCGGAGCTTTTTATCACGCTATATATGTAGAATGTTTAGGATCTGATCTTATGTCAATTATGCTTTTTATTTAATCAATGAAATCCTTAATTAAAAGTTGTTGAAAGTAAAAATATTCTTCAATGTGATTCAATCCAGTTATATGGATTATAGAGTTCTACTAGTATATTCATGTTGGACTGCTTCGTGAAAAATTCGGATACATATCAAACTACAATTATCTGCAAACTGACAGCCACAGAAAT